>CM076657.1:8686678-8720954 GCA_038496675.1 Rachycentron canadum | reverse complement strand
GGAGAGAGAGAGAGAGAGAGAGAGAGAGAGAGAGAGAGAGAGAGAGAGAGAGCTCACCTTCCCCTGTAAACAAAATAAATGTGTGAATTATTCCCCACATCTGGTGAGGGTTCATCTTTTATTCCATTACATTTCAGACATCATCTTATCGTGTGTCTGTGAGTGGGCTCCGCCACAGGGCAGAGCAGACTGGCCTAGGAAAGGAGGCTTCTCCCAAAGGTGGCAGTGAGATGAACTTTCATTATTTTCCTTTAAACAAGTTCAGTTTTGAGCAAATGAGGAGAAAATAAGATTAAACCAGGAAGAAAGGAGCAATATTTAGCGTCCAATGGAAGAGCTAATGTTGAGTGGGAGGTGACATGGGGAAAACATGTGAGCTGATAAACAGGGCAGGAGAGTTTTCTACATAAGATGAAGAGAAATGGAGGTAAAGAGAGAGAAGGGGGAAAAGGAGGATGATAATGAGGAGAGGACAGATGTATGTTAGAAAGATGAGCTGTTTGCTGCCGTGTTTGTAATATTAGCAAATCTGATATCTCTAATCTGCTTTCCGCACATATAACATAGAAATATCCTGACAAAGTACTCCCCTCCAAAAACAAATTTGGCATGGGGCATTTGGTAGGAGGATTAAATGATCTCCACTCCTCCTTTTGTTTTATATATATCTTCCACTTGATGTCTCTCTTTTTCTATTTCCAGTTCATTTCATTGTCATATTGACACAGGACTCCTGAGCCGCCTGTCTGCTACAGAGAAAATTTGGAGACAAAACCCCCTGTAAAATATGACAGTGTAACTGCAGTCATTGAACATCTGCCAGGAATGAGTAGACAGAGAGACGTGAGGCAGCGAGTACGGGATGACGCTTAGACAGATGTTTTCAGTAATACCATTAGATAATCCTTTAACTCCCTGAAAAACAAGATCATTACTGCTATTTCTGTGAGTGTATCTCATCTATTTGTCATGGCATTTATTCAAAAGCCTGAGCCATGGGTCATTATGGAAAAGCCTACAGCTTTATCAAGATAGAGCCCCAAACTGCAGCATAGCTGAGTATGCTTAAAAGAGCAATCCAATTTACTGAACAAAACAAAATGGTGATATGGGAACAGTTATTATAAGTGACTGCTGCTGTACTGATACTGCTTTAGGAGGTAAAAACTCAGGGTTGGGCTACAAGCAGAAGTAGATATGATCTCCAAGGATCTCTAAGAAAATAATACAGAAAACTAAATCTAGTTTGACACAGTGGTTATCAGATCTGTGAGGGTATGAAGACAGGGATCAGGATAAGGGACCAAAGAGGACAGATAATGGGGGTATTAAGTGCTATCTACAAGAACAGAGCAATAAAGCTTCTTTGAAGTTGCGGTTGCTTGCTGAAACCATTTACTTACCTCTTGCTTAGCCTCATGTAATTAATCAAACCATGGACAGCCAAGGGAAGCCAGCATGTGCTTTCTGTTTCTTACGGACTACTATAATGTGCCTTAAGATTTGAATTTGAGTTTTAAATATGAACTGTTTCTCAACCACATTAAATATTCATGGATAAACAAGTAAGAAGAAAGTTAAGGGTCTAATTTAAAAAAAAATGTTTTTTTTTTTTGTTTTTTTTATCAAAGTGCTTATGATAAGCACTTTCATAACAATGGGTAATTAATTACAATGTAAAAGGGTCGTTCTTTGTGTAAAACTAACAAATAACTTTTACCAAACTTTGCAGGTCCCCTCACCCCAATGAACTTTTCAGTATCTTTAGCTCATTGTTTTGGATTTCTGTCTTTTAAACTAGACTGTCCTGGTTGACTGCACTATTTTTATCTAACTTTTTAGATAGGAAGCTCCTAGAACCCATTGTATGCTACCAGCAACAAAAAGCAGAGAGCGTTAACAAGTACCTGGCAGTCAGAAATACAACTGCAACTGAAGGCTAATTTTGCTCAATATCTGTTTCATTATCAAATATCAACAATGTAGCTTGTTTACAGTTCGTTTACACTGCGCCCATGTGAGCAAAATATCTTACTACTGCAGGTTAAAGAGTTTGTATCAGAAACGGGCAGGAAGAGGATCTTACAATGGCCTTTAGTGAATGGACTCATGGACTAGACTCAATAACACCTTAGTCAGAGGAAGTAGACTGCACTAATTATTATTATTTATTATCAACTATTATCGCTGACTGACTGCATGTCCACAGTCCAGTTCAGACAACTATACTTATTAAACACAGCTACACTGCGAGCCACAATCCTCATGACATAAAACTCAACCCTGAAAAATAAACGATTATAAAAACCTCTTTCTTGTTGTGATTGATGAAGTCACATCCATCTAATCCCTCTTTCACTCACCCCTAAGGCTTTCCTCCATCATCTGTCGCTCTCCTCCCTCTTCATTTTCTCAAGATTTCTGACTCCTTCACTCTCCTCTTATGCTCCTTGTCATAATTACTCTGGGCTGCTGTCTATCATTACATTGCCTACTTAATTTTTAGGACCGCCCACTCATTAGAATATCTCTCAAAGCTTGATGATTCTAGTGATTGAGTTGTCCTTCATTTATCCTCTAGCAAAAAAGGACACTTATAAAACCTGCTTTTCTCTCTCCCCATCTCTTGATAGTATTGGAGTATTGCTAATCATAATTATACTTTGCATAAGACATATTGTTTTCCACTGCTCCATTCTGTTCACTTAGGTTTTTGCATGTGGGTATATAGAAGTAACAATTCAACAAAATGAAAATATATGTTTGTATTTTCATTGTAGTTTTATTTGCAGACGTCTATCATTTCTAGCCAGCCATTGGGCTGGGTTCACAACACTTGATGTTTTGTAAGAGAGAAAAAATTTCATGATCAAATGATGCTCTTCAGCGCTTCTCTGTTGTTTTTATTCTTTCCATTTTGCAGATTGCCCAACCCCAATTTGTGTCCTTCAACTGCCATTTATGACAGTGGAATTACTGTGAAAGGACATTTTAAAAGCATACATAATAATTCTCCTAATACATTCTTTTTCCAAGCTGTGCATAATATTACATGGCTCTCTGTGAGTGCAATTACATGGACATGTGCGGGGCACTGTGTATCCAAAATGAGAGTGATTATGACCGGTCTGAGTGGCTGTAATGGAGAAAGAACAGAGGGGTAAAGAGGGACTGAAATCTTCAGCGTGGCTCATCTCTTCTACACTGCAGAGAAAGTATCCAGTCTTTGACAACACCACCACTAGTGGAACCACCAAGCACCCAAATGCTCAATACCATCTCCACATTTCATTTGGAAGTTAAAGGGCACATGGGACTTGACTGGGACCACATCCAAATTCAGTCTAATCGGTTTGAGTAAGGTCTTGTTTCATGGCCATGGATCTCTGGTCTCTATGTCGATATATCAGATACCTAAGTGAATCTGAATGGACCCAAGTGTACACAATATCAGGTGTGTTTTGAAGGTGGGAGCGAGATTGAAAACTGTGAACTTATTGGCTTGCTGGAGATCTGCTCTGATGTGGAAACCAAGTGAAAGTTGATTCACAGATATTATATCAGTCTTTTGCCTTTTGTCCATGAATGTTTTATTGTTGGAGCAGGAGGTGGTAATAGGTGCTGTTCACTGTATAATATTTATATTAATTTGTCTTTGACGCATATAAAAATGTTTTAGCTCCTATGACGTTACAGTTTTAGGATATTATTATTTTTATTGTGTTGTGGATGGTTGTTAACACTGCAGTGTCTGCCTTTTCTGCATTTTGGATTGGGTTTAATCAGCTGCGCGTCTTTCTGCAACCGCATTAAATATTCACGTTGGGTTCGGGTTGGGATCCCTCACTCTGTCCAAACGTCTCTACCAATGAAGATCTCTAATAACAACCTAAATCTGGCTTGCTCAGTTATGTCCAAGTTACAGCCAAAGTGACTATTTTTTCTCTCACTGTATCTCTAGAGGGAGCTCAGCTCTACAGCTCAGGCAATTTCCAAGGTGCTATATGCCAAGATATCATATTACAGCATGTCAGCACCTATCAGGATTTCCAGACTGCCTGGACATGATGTCCCCCCAGATGAGATGTGATTGAGATTAGCAAAGACAGAGACTGCAGGTATTTTAGTGGTTCTCCAGGCCTTTGTCTGTGAGATGCACAGGGACTTAGGTGTGGCTGATGCACTTAACGCTCTTCAATACAAATTCACCTGTGAAGGCATCAGTGTCAGAGATGACAAGGATCTGCTCTGAAAAAACTAGCTGGGGTAGTTGCAATGACGTTCTTGACTTTTATTCTTAAGTGTTTGCAATATGTCTGTTTTTGTCTTAACTCTGTTTACTCTTTTAGCAAATCTGACACATTCTTTCATGTGGTGTTCTTTCATTCCCCGCCCCATTTCACATTTGGCAAATAGCCCTGGGGAAGGAGTTTAACCTTTGTCCTCTCTCATTTTGTCTCTCAGTCCTGGTCTTGTTGTCTTCTCTCTGTGGACTGCAGGAGAGGACAGAGAACAAGAAAAACCTGGCTAACACTGACAGGTCTCTATAGCAGGTGGTCGCTGATGATGACATATTGTTGGAGCTCAGCACAAACTTTGCGTGGGTGCCATGGGTGTGCCTGGCAGGAGGGCTAATTAGGCAGCACTTGGTTCAATGGGTGTATATATGATGTTCTCATACACCTGAAGAGCAGACTGAAGTTAGAGTCGGCACAGACACAACCATATTGCACATATGTGCAAAAACAAATGCATATGCACATACATATACTTTATATGCTGGCACACAGACACATTCACTCACTTAACGCCCATATCTGTTGCTACAGCTCAGCTGTGCTGTGGGCGCTGTGAAGACTGTGACGGTGTGAGGACAAGAAGGCGTTCAAGGCTCCTACCAGGCTCCTTCCTAATGGTAGAGTTGACATTTACCCCAGGAGGCTGTGGGCTGTGGCTGCAGCTCCCACAGAAATGATTCAACCTGCCGTGAAGTATATAGAGGAATCCATTTTGATGGATGGAGACGGCTACGATGAAGGACCTAGAGATGTCTGGGGGCTGTGTCTGCATACTGAACCCCTAATTTACCAAACACACTGCATCTGACATGACGGCTACTTTAGCCATGGAGGGTGTATGTTGACAGTTTCCTAGGATAATACATGATGGAGGGAGACAGAAAACAGGTACAGTGTGTCAGAGGGATCACCTGGTGTGCGTCTTCCATCACATGTTTTGTTGAATCATACATACAAGCTCCAGAAGGCTCAGCAATGAAGCAATGCCCCCCACACCTGCTCTTCTCACTGATCAGACCTGACTGAATCGTACTCTTGTTCTGTCAGTCATGTTACTGCTGGTCACACGTTTCGCAGACATTTGTCATCACACTTTTTTTTTTGACTATTTCAAAGGTTCAGAGTTTCAGACACCTGCATCACAAAAACTCTACAAGTTCTGATTAAGTGCAAGAAGTTGGGGGCTTCTTGATGATTGCTGAGGAAAGCTGTCTTTTAGCTGTCACTTTTAGTCTGATTTGAGATTGTGCTCAAAATCGATGTGAAAGCATTCTGTGATGTGTTGCATTGCAACTGTCCAGTCTAATGACTTGAAAACAATTATTTGTTAAATGTTGTGAAATATTTTAAAATTTTAGTTGTTGATTTTAGTTGCACATGATTGATTGATTTGATATTTGATATGTTCATATCTTGTCTTTGGATTTAATTATCAACTGATTATTTCTATACTTTATTTGATTAATTGATTGACTTTACTGGTTGGTGATTTTGGCTTTATGTAGCTCATAGATAATGTTTTATGAATGCATTTAATATTTGTATATTAATTCATGTGTGTTCATATTAATGATATCAAGCACAATTATGTCTGATCCTCTAAGTTGGTTCTTGTTTTACACATATTTTTTTCCACCACATTTTATTATTCTAATGGTGATTTGTTGTGATTTCCTCCAATAGCTCAGTGTCTTTGGATGTTAGACACCGTTTATTATGCTGTTTTGTGATTCTTACAAATGGTAAATCTGACTCATCACTGTATACTCACTGCCGGGGCTGGATGGCCATTTCTGGCAATCCACAGGCTTAGTCACTGGTCTATCTGTATTTATAAGGCCATTTTTGGGAACGCTTCCTTCCTTCTCTTGTTTCTATATTAATCAAAAGTGTGGGCCTCATTATGCTGTCGTCTGAAGACCTGGGATATTTTTTGCTGACTCTTATTCTGCATAAAAACGTGAAACGAAAGGAATTTATAACTGGTGAATGGGTTTAGGCCAAATGCCAGACCTAGGGAAAATGAGTAGTTTGGTAACATTAGTGCGTTATAATAAAACACAATTTACTTAATGTTCCTCTGTCCTGGTATTCTCTTCTTTTTTTCTGACCTATTTTTTGCATTTTACTTTATGTTAACTGTGTTCTACCTTTGACTTTGTTGATGTGTTGTCATAAATATCCTGTATCTCTTTAAAGATTCTGAATATAAAAGTTAAATAGTCTAAATAAATGTACCAACACAGGCTACCATAGATGTAATTATGTTAATTTACTAATTTGATGTAATAGCTCTGTTCAAGGGAGTTTCCTTGTGCAGTCAGAAATGGTAAGGCCATCAATAGACTGAATGCATTCACATTAAAACACACGTTGTTGACTGTATTGTAATCTACGTCTATGAAAACATGTTAAACTGTTCACTGTCATTTATTGGAGAACAATACTTTCTGATCCTATAAATCTGATTTCGTTTTCAACTAACAATTTCTAAAGGTGTTAGGTGATGTAATCTGTTGTATCAAGCTTTTGTTTCATAATAAAATATAATTTCAGGAATATTTCAGGATATTCAGTTTCAATACAGCATTATAGGGAGTCCAGGTTCCATAAATGAAACAAACCACAAACAACATCACAATTAAAACATGTAGATTGTCTCTTATGATCTGACACAGAGTGTGATGTGTCCTGTTCAGTAAGAGAAAGCAATGTTTCATTTTTCACTATTGTTTTTTTACTTCAATAACAGGAGCCCCTTGGCCTTGTTCGCTCAGCAAATTTGTTGTTCTACCACCAAACAGCAGAGAACAAGACCTCGGATTACGTTACAGGCCAACATCTCCATGTAGAGGCCCAGAGTTTTTGTGCCAGGAGAACAGTGATTAACATTAAATGCTACTGCTTTCCTCAGGATTAGGGCATGGCGACAGTCCCACACACTCGGCTTTCAGCTTCTTGCTTTATATTCCCCCACTGTCACAAAAGCAGCAGCAGTAAATACTGAAGTAAGTTCAAAAAAGTATCATTCAGAGCTAGAATGAGACAGCTGGCATACCATCAAAGGCAATGAAACATATGGTACAGTGACAGCACATGCATCATTGCCTTACTGCACAAGTTTCCATTTTTTTTCTTTTATTATGAAAGCTTTTTCTCTTTTGTTTACTTGGGAAAACATAAGTCTTTGTATTCATTATGAATTTATTTGAATTTGTTGTGACAATGTCAATGCTCGAAAAGTAAAGACTGAAATGAAATGGCACTGAGAATCAGGTGGAGGAGGATGGCACTGTAAATAAATTGACTGCTGCTTCATATTGGTATTTGGAATTCAAGCATGGGAGGAGTTTGGTCTAAAGATCTATAGATCTATGTTAAAGTATCAAGTGGGCTCACATCAGGTTTCTGCCTGCATAGCATGAATTGAAAATCAATATATGAGGTGGATTAAGGGAGAAAAAAAACTGTAGTTTTGTGCCTGTTAATTATATATATTTAAAAAAAAAAAAAAAAAAAAAAAAAAAAAAAATCGAGAAAGCTGTATTGCTCTGCCAGCATATACAATTCATTAAACAGGCCTGGTCTAAGCTCCTCCTTTATGAAGCAGATCATCCTAATAAACCAACCAAGTGTCCTGCATCAACAGTACTTACATTTACATCATCTCACAAATAACAATCATGGTGAAATTGGTTAAAATGTTTTCAATAAGAACAATTTAACTAAAACTGTAGTATTCATGATTGCACCTCATCATTTCCTTTATAGACACCTCATAACTAATGTGGTATAGAATTTGCCCTGCGTACTGTCTGCAGGATTACTATCAGGTTGCTGACAGCAACAACAACCTCCTCTATGGATGACAGGACAGCCTGTATGAGGTGAAACCCAGGGCAACTTAAGTCTGCATGTCTACTTCTGGCAGAGCTTATTTGCTGAGAGTGCCTGGTAATACTGAAGGCGACTCACATAAGCAATATTAAGCACTCAGAATGTCTCATCTGGACTCTGGCAGCTGGGCATTAAGTACACCCTGATTTGAATAACTCAACCAAACTGGATTTTTGAAACTTGAATTTTGTTGTTGACTGATTCGTGGATTCTTTTTTGTTCTAATTATTTTTCTTTAAAGCCGTTTGACGTCAGAAATGAGTTGGTCACTTTCAGGGTTCTGTTCCATTGTATAAGTGTCTATTCTCTCTGTTGCTGGTGTGATATACAGATATATAAATAGCCGGGTATGACCATACTAGAAAAAGAAACATAGTGCCTATCACATTAAGCACAGTAGACTGTGAAGTGTGCATATATAAAGGGTGTGGGTTTTGACCTAAGTGTATTAAATGCAGCATGGCCATAATTCAGAGCAGCTTGTCCTCATTAAGACTTAGCAGTCCATCCCACTGAAGCTCCTTACTCTGAGGACAGCTTAGCCCTTTCATCCCCATTTTGATATGGACCTCAGCCCTGTCTCCAGAGAACGAGGGACCGTGGCAGTGATGGTGATGGCAGAGCTGCCCAACTCCTGGGACCTCTGGTAACCCTCAACATAAGCTAGGTGACACAAGGTCGGCTGCCTGCTGTGCCATCATGCAAAGGTTACTGTCATTCACTCTCTCCAATCCTATGCTAGATCCACATGAAGATGGGTATGCCCATTTGCTAGATTTTCATTGATTCAGCAACAGGCCTGTTTTATTGTTGCTACAATAAAGTGCTCTGAAATGACTTATTAGGCTGACACTGTTGTCGAGACTACTCTGACTTCCAGGACACAATCTTTCCGGTTACAGACTTAAACCAAGATGCTGAGTTTCCTTAATTCCTCTTTACAAATGTCGCAATTTAATCCCCACATCAGGATAAAAGATTGGACGGTGAGGAACCAGCAGATGGTGATGACCTTAGATTCACTGTTTGCTCCCATAAGCCTTAGACGTGCAGTGGCTGTCAATTACAACTACCAACCCTGTGGCCAACACATAAGCAAAGCATGTTTAAGACATTTCTCAGTCAACCAGGTCATGATATCTACATGGAATAAGTCACTTTTGGCCTTCATACACTGCAGCTTCCCATCATACCGGTGTACACCTATAATACCCAGTTGATGTGTTTTCTGAGTTCTGTATACAGATTTATGTTGACCATTACGTTGACCATAATTTTTTCATGCCTTTGTTTTTCCTTATAATCTTGTATATATAATATTTTGTTTTATATAATTAAAAAAAAACAAAAATAGACATTGAATTTTTCTTTATATTATAAATAAAAACTCTATAAATCATAATAATGAAAGAAAAAGCCAACATAGAAAGTTAGACGTGTTTTGGTTTTTCTAGAGGCGATTTGAAGTTTCTATCTTTATTTGATCATGAGTTATGCTAATTTTTTGAGTAGTAATCATGGATGTTTTTTTCCTTTCCCTGAAAAATCAGCTCCAAAGCCTCTAATGCTCTAAATATATTATATTCCATGTCTCTTTGTATTTTTCTGTCAGTACAATGAACTCAGCCCTTCTCCTCACTCTGAGATCAGAAAAACACAGAAATGATCACATTTACTTTAGGTCTAGAGAAACCAGGCAGGACTGATGGACTGTGACATCATCCACTTGAGCCAATAGGAGTGCCTGATGTAGAAAATGACTTCAGACATGACTAGCAAAGATGGTGGATGAAAACTGATTATGTAAACACGCAGAAGTAACACACACAAACAAATCGGGGGTTGTGAGAAACTGCTGATTCTCTAGTTTATGGAGAAATATCAGAACAATAGTGCTCTAGAGACGACTTGATTTTTGGAAGCATATACGCTATTGTGTGCTTATTTGGGTTAAGCAGTGTCTTTGGTGGAACAAAGCTTGAGTTAAAGAATAATTCTTTATTATTTGAACTTGTCGTCTCATTGTTTTGGCCACCAACACAAAACCACATTGTACCAGCTGAGTTTTAGGTTTGGAAACTTTCACAGAAATGTATTCAGAGGAAAAAAAGGATATGTGAATTGTAAAGTTATTACAAACAGACTTTGATGGTCAGTTTTAACCTACAGCACTTGCTGTTGATGTGTGCACAGATAGACAGAGCCCTTTGCAATCAGGGATTACTGCCATCATTTCAGGTGGGCTCACTTTCACATCACCCTCCAAATAAAGTGGTTTCGATAATCTGTTCAAACTCATCTTGTTTGCAATCTATCTGGCTGCTTTCCTTCTTTCTTTATACAACTTTATTGCAGCAATAGACGTGTTCCCAGATCTCAGTCGTTACTTTGGTCAGTAAAATGCTATAAACCTGCAAGAGTTGAAATAAACTGGAAATAACCTTCAAGTGCGAAACTGCAGTTTCATGATTGTGGACAACCAACATGTCCAGTACACAAGATGGAAAATTCTCAGCAATTCGCACAGACTCTGATGTTCATCCAGGTCTTAAAGAACCCAACTGTTAAATCTGGAAAGACTAAAATGCTAAGAAAAGTCCTGTGTGTTAAGACAGTACATGCAGAGGCAAAATGGCTTCAGGGAAACTGTATAGCAGGACCTAATGAAGGGAAACCTTGAGAGCCCTCTTCTCTGCTGCAGTGCTGAGATGGTGAAGAGCTGGTGAAAAATACAGACGGATGAGCGATAGAGGGTGAGGCATGAAAACAGTGAGAAAAGCAATTAGTGCATGCTAATTGCTCTCATTAGAAGAGATTGGGCCGATTTAGCAGACTATGATGGACAGTGGCTCTTCAAACATATAAATGTGGACTGCATGGGAGTGTGCTTTAAAAGTCGTGGAGCACATAGATGTAGCTCTCATTCTGATAGCAGCAGGAATGATAAGACCAGAGCCCTATCATCAAAATTTCACTCCATCATCTTTCTTGTGGCAAAAAAGTAGAAATGACAGTAAAGCCAGAGATAGAAAGATAAAGCGATAGAGGTCTGAAGCAGCTGGAGTAAAAATGAACCTAATGATGGTGTAAAAAGAGAACACAGATAAAAGAGTTGAGGCTAGAGAGAAAGAGAACCACCTTCTCTCTCTCTCAATGAGTACGTTTTATCATCATGTGTTTTGGCACAGCATTAAAAATGTATGTAAACTTAAAGAGCAAAGTAAAGCAGTCACACTGATCCCAGTTTCTTGCATGAAATCAAATATCCAACCTGCCTGAAAAATATATGGCAGCTCCCGCCACTCTGTTCCACAGCTTGTCCATCTCATAATCAGGTTAGCATTGACTTAACACCTATAAAAAAAATCCACTCTAGGTGTTTAATGATATCAGCCATTTGTGAAAACACTTCACACAACACTGCTCCTGAGAAACAAAGGTCAACTTAAGGTAAAATGAAACAACAGAGACAACAATCTGGGAAGAAAGTGGAAAAACAACACAGCTTTTTCTTGCAGAAGAAGTGTATTTCAGACTGTGTTTTTATTTACCAAGCAGTTAAGTACAGATTTTATTTCACACAGTGTAGACCAAACCACAGAGTGGTGGATCACTTAAATGCTGATCACTTCTCACTGCTGGAAAAAAAAAAAAAAAAGAAAGAAAAAAAAAAACCCAAACTTTGTGGTGCCTGTGTGATGGAGTGCTGGTGTGCAATGGGGCATATGCAAACTGAAACCAGAAGTAATTAACATGAATAATATCGCTCCCTCCTCTAAACTGTGACCAAGGGAAGTTGTGATATCTGCTCTGTCGTAAAAAAAGTGTAATTGTGTCTCATTCTCTGCTGAATCCCTGATTGAGTCTAAGGTGGGGAATTACGATAAAGCTCTCACTTTCCTAACGAGTATCAAGTGACCGTGGCAGTTAAAGTTCGTCCGCTGGTGCTCACTCACAGACTCTCAAGTAACTTAAGCAAATCAAAACTCTAACTGGCTTTTCTCTCACTGCTTTACCTCTCAATGATGTCAGCGATGACACAGGCGAACATCTGCAGACCCTCTGGAAGCTGCAAGGCCACTGGAAGAAAAAAAAAAAAGTTACACATTTGCATTGCAGTGACGGCAACATGTTATTTAATAAATCCTGGACAGCACAACTATACATAGCCCCTGCTACTTGTTCAGAGTACGCCACTGACAGCAAATAGTGACATTTCAGGGTAATTTCCCCTCTGCCATGGTATTACTGTTGGTTTATTCTGGTGGGTGACGGGCTGTTGGAAATATAGTCCAAACCAATCACCACAGGTCGATCTCCACAGCCCATGGCTTGTACAGAGCCATTAAACTCTCTTTTTCCTGTCTCTCCGTGCCAGCCACTGGCTCTGTGAGTCACTCACATCCACTGTCTCTGCTCCTGAAACACACAAAAACACCATCTTCTCCAAGTTTTACACATGTTTATGTGTGAAAGCAAAAATTCATTTTGGACAAAGTGAGGTAGCTGCTGTAAAACTGAAATTTAGCTGCCAATTAACAAATGGCAAACAAATTGCGCCTGTTGATGGCACTGTAGGTGTGACAACGGGACACCTCCTGATCAACTGACAACTGAGATGAACCATCGAGTCTAAATTAGGACAGAATTTACCTAGTGGTTTTAAGTTGTTGGTTGCAGACTCGCTTTACATCAAGAGATGAACATGTTTTTTTTTTTTTCAATCAAACAGACAAAAGGGCCTGGAAACAGTTCCCCTGCCATCTCAACTGCACCCTGTCTGTAATCAATTAAGTTTGGCTTTAAGTGTGTTGTGTGATGTGATTTGAGGTTACACATTTATGCTGGTTTTGAAGCTCATATAGTTGCAGGGATCCACATTGCATGAAGCAGGTGCAGGTATATAAGGGAGGCTGTGAAGGAAAATGGAAGATTTAAATATGTTTTCTATGGAAAATGTGAGTGTGAGACACACAAACATGTTTGTGGGGGGATTTTATGTAAATCAGCTCAAGTGAAAAAATATGAGCTTCTGAGAAAGAAAAGCATTGGGTCATTAAATTTGAGGCCTAATCAGCCAGTGCAAATTTTATACAAAACATGTTAATGTGAATCTGTATATAGCACATTTTTGATCAATTTACAAATGTTCATGATGCTGCTGTCAGCTTTGGATCTATGGCAACACGAGTCCTATCGATGCCATTTCCAGCCTCACTGAATCAGCTGGACCAGTTTATTCTGGATCAGTTACCTCTCCTGCACTAACGTGCTACACTTTGCAGTGTCTCAAATTTATTGAAAAACCAATCTTTGTTTTTTTTTTTTTTTACATTTTACTTCATTTTATCAATTATTTTAATTTAATTAGAAGGTTATCTGAAAACTAGAAATGCTTTGATTTTTCAGCACCCTTTGGGGATTTCTTAGTGAAATATGGTGGTTATTTGTTAGATCAGGAGTCCATGATTCAATATCCATTAATCCTGCCACCTTGTCATCAAATAAACAATGGCATCTTGGTATCAGTTACTGGTTAGATATTGATGATGCCGACCCTAACCTGGCAGGAAGGAATAACGGAGCGGGAATGAAAGCGTGACATGGATGAGAAGGAAAAGACAGTGAGTGACAAAGAAGAGATTAGTGAGCAAATGAAATACAGCATAGTGAGATAATAATAATAGTTTCCCTAGATCACACATTTCCTCATTTTGGTGTGCAGTTTTAAAAAATGCAGTTTTAAAATTTCATACCAATTCAGGCTGCAACTAATGACTTTTTCATTCTCCAGAAATCTGTTGATTCTTTCTCCAATCAACTGAATATGCATATGGTTAATAAAATGACACAACAGGGTGAAAAATCACAATTTCCCAGAGCCCTTTGTGACATATTAAAATTTCTTTCATACAAACAATGTTGCAAAGAACGTCCTCTGTCAGTGAAAAACAAACAAATCTGCGAATAAAAGAAATTCCTCATATTTGAGAAGCCGGAACCAGAAAATGTTTGTGAAATTCTGCTTGATAAATGATGCTAACATTTAATGAAAATAACTTCCATCCATTAACTGACTGTTTCAGCAAAGACTTAAATGAATCAATGTGTTTTCCATGAGAATAGAAGATGTGAAGGAAATTAATTTTTTCAGATGCGCACACACACACAGAAATCATTAACATTTGATGGAATTAGCTGAGAACTAATACCTAATGTTTAAAGAAGTTTAGTAGTGGTTTAGTTCAGTTTTAGGATTATTTCATAAACTAGAGTGGATTTTTAATAAAGCATGAGTTTCTTTTAAGCTGTGTGAAATGCAGAGGTTCTCCTCTCCGGTGGCTCTGTGTGTGTGTTTGTCAGGAAGGCCTGGCGTCAACAGGTCTCTTATTCCTATGTAATGCCCTTTGTGAAGTAGTTTATTTATGCTTGGTATAAATTTGTTTGGTATAAATGCTCACAGACATGCATTCACAAGGTGTGGACCATTTTGGTATGAAGTCCCTGTCACCATGTGAGACACAGAGTGAGCACCTGGAGTCGAAGGCTTCGCTGCAATCAACTGTGCCATTTTCCCCCAGTCACACTCTGTCACACCTTCCTTCAATAAATCCATCAATGTCTCTACAGACGCTTATAATTTGAAAACACTGAACGTTTTCACATGACTAGGCCCGAAACGATTTCAAGACTTCAGTGCCAGACAGCATTAAACAATAAAAGCTGGGACAGACGAAAGGCCAAGAAGGTTGAGGGAGGCTGGTCAGGAGATGGAGTGATAGATGGAGCGATGCGAAGAGGAGGAGCGAGAGCACTATTTACTGATGAAAGGTTACGGGATCACCAGGAGCTCATGCAGACAGTGAGAGACAGGTCATTACCTAGAAAAGGCCAAGTTTATTAACAGAGAAAGGTTTCAGAACACACCTCTGCCACAGCTGACAGAAGCAAAGCTCTTTCTCCATCTGCTGCCTCCAGCGAAAAGGTGAGTCAGATGCTGGAAGTGAGAACTGGCTGTTTGAATGCATATTTGAGTTTGCACGCAAGCATGATAAGCTGCTTTTGGAAGTATAGTCCTGCTCCAAAAAAAAAAAATTATGTCATGTCTCAGTCTTAGAGCTGTGTGTCAATGTGGACCAATGTCTAAAGTTCATTTTTTTCTTATACATGAAGTGTCAAGCACCAATCATCTAACAATGTTGTCCTACAACATATTTATTGTTGTAACACTTAATAGCTGTACAGGTAAGAAGAGAGCTACATGAGGGATTATGTTAACAATCAAAGACAGGAGGTAAACTAAGAAACTACTGGGAAAACCAATTTATCAGCGAACGGCAGCTTGACCAGACAAAGCCAAGGGATTACTCTGAATTTTCAAAAGGGGGGTTATGGCCAGGAAGATGAGAATTTGTCAATAGATGGGGTTCATCCTGTAGTAGATTCAAATTTTGGCTGTGTGAATGCATTTGGTAACATTTAGGAATACATGTGTCGTTTTGTCAAATGTCAATCAACTACAACAGGAACAAGTAAAGCAGGAATTTTATGTTGATTATAATTCATGCCTGTCCTCTATGGCCAATATTCGAAACAGAGACCAAATGAATTAATCTAATGAATAAATATAAACACAACCAGATGCCAGTGTATGAACCAGTGAAATCACATCATCAATCCTGCTATAAATTTTTACTTCCATGATGATTAGAGGTGCTGATTTCTAATCTGATTCATATTTGAATTACATGATTAATCAATGAATTCTGAAATAATTTGACACATTTCCCCAAATTACACTCACTCTTGCTTTATTACTTATTTTTTATTTTATTACTATTCACACACATGAATGAAACTCACACAGACTATCGCTTTGGACAAAATAACCACAATTCCTCTATCCACATGTGCGTGTTGAGTCTGTAGATACCAACAATGACTCTGATCTGCTTGAACTTTAAACTGGCAGCCAGCACTCTCACTGCTGTCATGTTTTCTATAAAGGAACACGCTGTTCAGACAGAGGGGAAAAGGCCATCTTGGACTGCTTACTGAGGAGTCATTTTGTACTTGGGCATGAAAGAAAACAGTAGTGCTGTTATGTGGGGTGGCACAAAAAGACTATTTAGAAAAAGACCATTAATTAATTGGGGGGGGGGGGGAGTCCCCAGCCATGGAAAAAATTGTCATTCTGGACTTGTGAAGCACTTCTGTTTAGTGTGGTGGGCCATCTGTGGCTTAGCTAGATGTGTGGCTAACATCAGCAATCCTCAATTTAAAAAGTACTTTCTAGGATTTTGTGATTGCTCAATTATTCTCATTACAGCTTTTCTCTTATTCTCCCCTCAGAGAAGTAGAAGCAAATTTACCAGAGGGGGAAAAAAACTAAAGAAACTAAAAGAAGGAATTAAATGCTTCATGTGTTGCTTATTGTCCTGAAGCTCAAGGAAACATCCACAAGGAAAGCCACAACTGCTAAGCTTTTGATTGTCTGTAGTTTCGCTGTGAGAAGACCTTGGGAAACAGAAAAACTCCTCGGGCATTTCACAGTCCCACAAGGGAGACATGTTCATGCATTCAAGGTCCCCTAAGACACTCAAGGCCCTCCTGCTTTTTTGCTTCTCTAGCTTCATCTTCATGTCTTGCCTAATTTTTCTTTTTCCAAGTGCGATAAGATACTAGTGTGCAAGATACTTTAGGCTGCAATAAAACAGTATGAAAGAACCTTAACAGAGATCAGCCAATATGTTATTTATGATATGATTTATGATGGGTGGGTATATTAATTTAACTGTAAACCAAGAGAAGGTCATTACCTGGATGGTGCAAAACCACTTTCTATAAAATTAGTTACATTGCCTCCATCCTTGCCTGAAGAACCCGTCTGGCAATTTTGTAGGTCTGAACTCCTGTCTCAGGCATGTCACTCATTGCTATTGCTTCTCTATGAACAAAACACTAGACTCAGGTCAGCTTATCACCTCCTAAAATTTGTAAATATTTGTTTTTATTTCAACTGAATGTGCAACAGTACTGAGACAGCTGACTGAGCAGGTATCTAAGGAGCTGAGATGCACAACAGACGATATCAAAACAACACAATTAGATTTAAATGGGAAAATTAAGCAAAACAACACATGGCTTTTGACTATTTATAAACTCAGCAAAAGAGCCTGGGCTGCTAAAATAATTCTACTGTATGTACCTTAGTCCTCAATTTCAAAAGCTATTCAACAGGAGTTGAAAGGCTGACAAAGAAACAGATGGACACAAAGAGGAACAGACAGAGAGAGAGGGGTGATAAGGTGTGTTACACTCTCTGAGTTCAGAGAGAGAAGATGAGCTATGATGGGGAAAAGAAGTTTAAAAAAAAAAAAAAAAAAAAAAAAACCCTTGCACAGTAGAAAAGCAAAGCCAGCAGGCGGTGGTAAAACATACACTCCCCACAGGGACGTCAAAAACCTGATTCAATCCTCTTGGCATGCCATCTGCATATTTTCACCCAAGGCAGGAACAACTGGAAGAATATACATTTTGACATTTATATTAGTGAAGGACAGTTTTCTTCTTAAGCTGGAGGCCTTCTTCACAGGGAACATCAAAATTGAGGAAAAGTCAAAAGATACGTGAAGGCACAAACTGAAGTGTGCATGTGTAAGGAAGGGTGGTGGTGGGGACTGACAAGAGCTATAGCCACTGTTGCAATTACAAGACAATAAGTTGTAATATGCCCTCTGGGGAGGTCACAGTGAGTCAGTATCAGAAAGTCCCAAGATGGACCAGGGCTAGCTGGTTAGCATGCTAACTTCAGCAGAAGAAAAGTTGTGACAGCCGTTAACGCTGGTGTTGCTTGCGGCTGTTGCTGAGTAAATATATGACATTTGATGCTGCCACGTTTCTTTTACAGTGGTAAGAAAACATCTGTCAATGCTAACGCTGGCTATGTAGCAACAGCAAAACTTACAAATGGCTCCTGCAAATGACAGATTCACATTTTTTGAAGTGTATCTTGAACCAATCCTTTATGTGAAAAAGTACAATCAAAAACATGCCTGAATCATTATCCTGGTCAGTTTTACGCTGACGACACATGGGAAATGAATGATGAGCTTTTGAGACATGCATAAACTTACACAGGAAGGACACAGGAAGTATTATTTTGAATTTTTTTCAACACGTTGCAGAACCTGACATTACAGAGCAACTGTCAGCAGTGATTTTAACTGCATAAGAGGAGCACAGACTCAGGTATTGCTGTTTATTCCAAGGATGATACTTGTGTGCTAATGATTTAATGGAAGTGCAGAAGCCATCCAAATAATAAGGGTGTTGTCACACTTGAACTGTAACCCTGAGTCTGGCGCCTGGTTTGTCCCTCCGGCCTCACACAAGAGTCACTCCAAACTGTGGATCGATTGTACGCACACATTTCATATTCATTCAACACAATAAATCAGCAAAGTCATGTTGGCTCTTTGGTTCTCTACTGATTTTGAGAAAATAGCGCTGCCTTCACAGTGTAAGGCTGGGGGGAGGGGGTGGCTGGACCCTTTCAAAGTGTCTTGGCACTAATTACAAATACTGTTTTTAGTTCTGTTTTCATTATCACTTCATGATAACAATGTAATATGACTGCCACTATACTAAAGGCAGCTCAAGAGCAACAGAAATGATGTGCCTGTTGCCACACACCACAGCATTGATGACAGTGAAGCCTCCCGTTGTGTCCACACTCTGTTCTGAGGCTACATTCCCACTAAATGCTTTGCTACTCAACTCAGAGCGTATTGTTCTTTTTGACTAAACTATATTTTTTAAATGACCTATATTCTGTATCTGTTTAGAAAAAGTTACTACATGTGGAGAGACTGTCAAAGAAGCTACAGAAATGATTTCCCAGTTTTTTGCTGATAAAGAGAATATTTCTTCTTTTGCTCTGGGACTGAGTTTCAGCTGTTTGTTGTTTAAGAAGTTCCACTAAATAATATAATATAAATCCCTGTGTTTGTTTTCAGTTACACTGCTCTCAAGTATGTGTGTGGCATGGGTGGTGAAAAGTAATCTGAGTGTGAGCGCACAATCAGCTGCAGTGTTAGTGGATCCTTCCAACTTCTGTCAATAACACATAAGCTCAATACCCAGGGGAACTGTCCCCTCCCTGAAGATCAAATGAGGATTACAGATCCCCTTGACAAATTCTGTGTTAACTGACTGCAAAACACTCTGGACAAGGAACAGCAACATTGTGAACAGCATCCTGCTTCACTTTGGAGTTTGTGCTGACACATAAGAGCAGAGAACCACATGCTATTTTCTGCTGAATTACACCACAGCAGAGCCACAAATACCTCACTTTATTGTATTTATTGTACCAATAATTATCTATTTATTTATCCACTTTTGGTGACAATGTCTATTGTTGAATGTGTGTTAGACTTGACTAGCAATGTCACAGCATATGCGATGACCTACATGGCCTTGTGAAAACTGGGTCTGTCATTGATTTGTCACAACCCTGGATAAACCTGTGTGAATGCTGCAGGTTACAGAGTGTACATAAGTCATCAAAGTAGGTCAAAGCACAGATGTGCCCATGGATGGCTTTCAGTTTTAATGCTTGCATACACCGTCTTAAAACACTGGATTCTTAATGCTGTTTGTCCTGCGTGTACAGACTAATGCTCTATAAACTTGCAAAGCAGTTGTTAATGAGGTGTGAGTAACAATACAAAGGAAAACACTTTCAGCTCCGCACCATGTTATAAACCCACAGCTAATATTAGCAGTATACGCTGACATACCATGGACATAAAATAAATATTGTTGAAACAAGGTGACAAAGGGAATGGTGGCACAATGTACATGCTTTTCATTTACATCTAAGTAACTTCATCCAGCCTCTGCTCCAGCTCAGCTAATGTAAATGAATTCAGATATAATTTGTGCAATTCAAAATGAATGGAATTGCTGTGCATCTTTGAGTGGATTTAGCTCTATTTAAACTGCACTTTTGAGCACCATGACAATGTTAAACACCCTGATTTTACCTTAGCAGTAAAGCTTATTTTACTACTTCTCTTCTATCATTTGGAATCTGACTTGTTTTCTCCAACAGCAACTACAGTGTCTTTCTCTGTTAAAAGAGTAAATATAGATTCACAATCGCAATCACAAAATTAATTAAGTGTAAGGAAGAACTCACCCCTCTTAGCTTTGGCTTGTCTCACTCGCCAAACTGTCTTGTGAATCTCAAAGTTGTAATTTGCAGGCAGGGCTTTGATCGCGTCCTGCAATGCGGAGTCTTGCAGGATTTCATCCGGAATTTGATTGGCTACCCGTCGTGGTCCTCTGACTGAAAGAGAAGTTTAAGTTATTGAGCTGTTAGCAATGCGGTGAACCTCTTCAAACTCCAATTTCATTCTACAGTCTCATGCATAAATTATGGATCAAGTTATGTGTTGGGAGCTGCCTGCGTGGGTCACCCTACAAGCTTCAGATACGTTTAGACAAGCTCAGAGAAGGTGAGGGGGTTAATACAGGTCAGGACAGTCGTTTTCATAAAGTTGTCATACAAACTCAGCAAATGCATTCCTCACCTCTGCAGTGACAGGCCACAAGTAATGAGGTAGGAGATGTGGGGAATTGGGCAAATTTGTCCTTGTAGCATCCTCTGAAAATTATTTTTCACGAGCTGCTGGATAGCTTGAAATGTCAGCGGAAATAGGAGAAATGCTAAGGGACATTCTGCTCTCATTTTGCAGGCAGGGTTTGAGCTCCACATCGCCCCTCTCATTCTCAGATACAGGCATGATTTCAATGACAAGCACAATGTTTACTCTAAAACTGGGACGGTACCAGCTTTTTTTAAAAAATGTATTTCCTCTCAATTTCTTATCTTCTGTTGGTGGTTGGTGCGTCTTGATAGACACGCACTTCCACTGTTGACTGGCCTGGTATTGAGTTTAATCAGTACCTCATCTCAAAATTATAATATCACATTAAAATTACATCTTATAATGAAAATTTTAAGATTATTTCATTTGTAAAATGTTTTTTTATTTTTTTGTCTCTGGCTCCTCAATGACCCATGCAGCTGCCTGTTCAAATTCTGCACAAAGTTGGAAAAACATCAGTAAGTTCGTATAATAATATTTAATACGAGAGAATCAACACTTAATAGGATTAATCACATTATCTAAGACGTCAGGTGTGAAACCGTGTAAACAGAGAAACTGTCATGTTTAAGATTTTGTGTATATATATATATATATATATATATATATATATATATATAGTCCGTGGGCCTAATAAGAAAATATCGACCTGCTGTTGTAGTCAATCAGACGCCAGAATAACCGGGGCAGTGATCCGGTGGTAACAATTACACACAACATCTGTCATAAACCCTAGAGACACAACTAATCTGACTTCCTGTTTCCCAGACACTGCACCTCGGTCTGGTGAAGCCTGGTGAGTCATGTCGACCACACCGAGCATTAACTGGACACTAACCGTGAGGCTACAGAAGCCGCCACGCTGACAAGTCGACACTTCGTGGCCACAGCGTTGTGCCGTCGTGTGTCGGTGTAGCTGCGCCCATTTCAGCAAAACGCTCACAGAAACGACACATTTCACCTCCTCTTGAACTGAACACTTCCTTCTCCACGCCGGTATTTACCTGTGGGCTTTTTGGCAGGAACAAGCTGGACCTCACTCGTGGGCGCTGCCATTTTTTTTCCTCTGCTCCCAAACATAAAACATGTGAGGAGCTGAAAGGGGAAACCAATCGACTGAAGAGAACAGTGGGGAAAAGTCGAGCACAGATGTAATCGATGTCACTGAGCGGGACAGTGGGATCGGACCATAGTGAAAGACCAAAGCCGATCATTACTGTAGACAGTATTTCTGTACGTTCAAGTACATTGTCCACCGTTGTCATCAGTAAAATAAAAGAATAATAAATAAAATAAGAAAAAAATATTTAAAAAAAAAGTCATATTGTATATTTCATTAACGCCCATAATTTGGGCTATACAGTAAAACAGTTTTGAGGTACTTTAGACATCATATAAAAGAATAAAATAAAATAAAATATGGCACTTAGAAAATAAAACATCAAATAAAATGTTGCTCAGCTCAATGTTTACATTGAGTTTTAAAGTGTTAACCATACATAATAAATACAACATGAAATAAATAAATGTAGAGTAAAGTAAAGTATAATTTAAAAAAAGACACATAGCCTATAATATACATTGAAATGAAATGAGGACAGCTCCATAGTACTTCATATGCCCTGTTGTAAAATGTAACGTGTGTGAGTGTGTGTATGAGAGCGAGAGAGAGAGAGAGAGACTCCGTTTATCTAATGCAATAATCCATTATCTATAAGATAGCCTTCTGATTTGCAGACAGCACGTCAGTTTCTGTTATGAAAGTACAATGGGGAGCATCCGAAACCCCCCGTGATGCTTTGTCTGCTGGTTAATATATCAAATAACCTATAGTGTTGTGATATGTACGTTTAGTTGAATGATATTTACTATGATGAAGACCTCTGGTGTCAGGGAGCAGTGTGTCTCCGGCTGGCGCAGACAGGGGCAGAGGCAGTGAGACGGATAGAGCAGGATGCTGCCCGGTGGAGGGGCTGAGGCGCTGCAACGCACTTTCTCCCTCCTTGAGCGCATCAACGAGCCCTGATCCATAGGTGGAAAGCAGCGAGATCTACACAGACAAGATCACAGAAATGTAACAATTACGAGTGGAGAGGAGATCTGAAAAAAAAAAAAGGGGGGGGGGGGGGTCTTAAGGAAACCGAAGGCATCAAAGTCTACATTATTAAGGAGGATTTGAAGAGTCTGCGTTTATAATCCGACATCAGAGGCGGAATGTGAATCCAAATAACTTATGTTAATTAGAGATTTTAACGAATATGATGCGATTTGAACGGCTCTGAAGTACCGAGAGAAGAATTTGAGATTGGCCACTTGGATTTAAATATCTGTGTTTTTTTGTTTTGTTTTTTTTGGGGGGGGGCTGCCTGTGCTCACCGTCGACTTGCCCCCACAACTGATTTGCAGCCTCCACGGTCATTTGCGTCTACAAAGAAAAAAAAAAAAAAAAAAGGAGTTGGCTATCAGAGGTTGTATCGGACCACTGTGCGTTTGTGCTCTTCACACACACACTTACACTCACACACACATACAGTGGAGTAACCATTATTTCGGGCTGAGGGGATGATTTTAGTGCGTCTGTTTTGCAACGATTGGCGCCTAATTTCCCAGGTCCGACCGCGGTCCGCCAGACTTTGTGGGAAAAAAAGGAGATTATTGTTTGTTGTCAGTCTTCATCAAACCCACTGCAGCCTGCGGTGCAACTCAACACGGGGGATCGGAAGAAAATCCAGAGGAGTGACAACTGACATTCACACGATCGAGCCACCAAAGGCTCCGGATCAACTTCAAAACTAAAGCGCACAAGTTTTAAGTCTGGAATATAAGAATAGATGATTCTCCGAGGACAGAAGACGAAATACACCTAGGCCTACAAAATGTTCAAAAGGGGTGAGTAAATCTCAACTTTAGCCTCCGATTTATTCTCTCCATTTCACTGTTGTTCACTGCTTATTTCACTAGTTTTCTGCAGCCTGAGGCGAATCTGCGCCCTCGTGGTGTAGCCTTCGTGAATCCGGCGTTGCTTCTTCTTCTTCTTCTTTTTTTTTTTTAAATATATTTTTTTTACCTTTTTGAAATATTTGTTCAAATGTGACATAATGTTCGCAATGCAGCGCGTTGCCCGACAGATGTTAAATACAGACGATGCGCCATTTGAAGCGCGTCTTTAATTTGCACAACGCGCACCGAAGCTTTCTGGGAATGAAATATTCATCTGTGTAAGGAAACATGGGGACGACTATGTGATATTTATACAGCTGATGCCGCACTGCAGTTTATGAGTTGTACCCGGGTCACAAGGCTATCTCTGCGAGCATTGCACTCTGCCGAAGCATTATTATTTGCTGCGTGTCAGTACATCTAGCTGTGATGGATCAAACCGCAGTTCACAAGGTTATTCACCGCTGGCTACACGATGAACACTCAAGACCTTTAGCAGCTCATATGAAAGGGAAGGGCTCCTCAAACTTTTAATATCTAGATTCCCCCGATAGACAGCCTACATTAGACCACAGACTCTCATTTGATGATCCTTGGTCTCAAGGATCAGTTTCTTTCTCTCTCTTTCTTGCTCTTGCTCTCTCTCTCTCTCTCTCTCTCTCTCTCTCTTCCTCTCTCGCTTTAATTTGGCCACACAGCTGTGCAACTGTCTGCTCTGTCTGACAACAGTAGGAGAGTAAAACCTCTAATGAGAATAGATTACAGTAATACATGCACCCATTGTGCTATCACCCAGGGAGTGAAATGATAGTGAAATTAAACTGTTTCTCATTTAGCTGGGGCCCCTGGAGACCCCTGAAGGTCCATAGACCCCACTTTAAAAAGTGCTGCATTAGGCTTTACTATGCACAACACTTTGTCACGGGTTTGAAGAAGCCTGCATACGATCCAGTCAAACTTTTACAGAGCGAAACACAGAAGAGCACACAGGCTCGGTGGGGGTCACCACACAACATGCTCACTCGCACTGCATTTTATTTGTGTTTATTTAGTGCCTCTCATGATCTGTTTTGAGTGTGTGTGTTTCTGCTGTGTGCCTCAAGGGGGTAGAGGAAAAACAACATGTTTTTCTTCCTGCCATCAGATCGATTATTGCTGTTCCAACAGTCGAGATGAAACACACTATGGTGATGAGTGTTTATTGCAGTTATGTGGGAAGGTCTATTGTCTAAACTTGCATCCTGACAACTTCTCATGATTGATTAGGCTTTACAGGAAATGAACAGCCCATTCTTGTCATTTATGAGAAGTATTACATCTGGATTTGTTTTTTGGAGAATGACTCACCGTGTATGATTCCAGAAAAGACTTTTTGAAATTAAATGTTTCTCATATGTGAGATATGTTCTTTTGTGTCAAACTAATGGACATGCTGGTAAATGCTATTACACTTGATAATGTATTGTTATGATCAACAGATCCTCAATGAGATGATTTTCCACAGCACACAATCTTTTTCCATCTACACTCAGGGTTAAATGGAGAGCTGAAACCAGGATGATTGGCATCTAAGGAGTTTGTCCTCCAAACACGCTCGGTCCCTGCTCTGTCCAAGGTTTTTGCATGTGAATCAGCTGCCTTACCACTGCTCAGTGCCGGACAGAAAATCACTTAATTCAAGACAAATGACTTCAAAGTACAGATTTCACCAGTCTGCCAAAAGTGCTCAGTATGCCAGCATGTCTGAGTCTACAATAGTGAGGCAGCGATGCGTCAGTGTTGGCAGGAGCAGCGCAGAAGTTCTCTGGTGAATTTGAATTTTTTTTTTTTTTTTTTGCACCTAAAATAACACATTCAAGGGAGCCTGGCTGATGCATCAGGCTCAGCATTTACTGTGACACATCCACCATTCACAAACATGAAAAGGGAAAGTGTCTTAGCTGACACACACTGGCAGCAGCTCTCAGGTTGACTTCACATTGTGGCTAGCTGAGCCTAATTAGCATGTTAATGGAGTGGACCCGTCGATTGTATGATGGCCTTTTGGCTCACACTTTGTCTGACAGTCTGCTGATCTCTCCATCTGTGGACCATGGGTTTGTGCAGGTTGATCATTGCTGCGACAAGGTACGGTCATGTCCATATAATCCATAAATATGTCTAGACATATACAACATTAGCTGTGGTGTATATTCAACTGCAGGTGAAACAACACAGTCCTCATATCTTTGTTTAATCAGTCAGAGTGGTGTTTGGGATTCTGCTTGTGTGTGTGTGTGTCTTTTCTATGGCTTATACAACTACATGTGTGAGTCTGAGTACATGTGTACATCTATCTAGCCAAGCAAGCATACATATCACTCCATCTCTGTCTTGGCTTTTCTGTCCATCTCCCTGTCTCTCTTTCTCAATCTCTCTTTTTCTCAAATCCAGTCAGCCATAGAGTGGGCACAAGGGATGGTGTGTCAGAACAGCTCTGAAATGGAAAGGATGAGATGTCCACTGAATATACCATGCGGTGACGTGCTGTAATTGCTGCTACATGCTATTCACTATTATTACAGTGGGCTCAGCTACGGCTTTCCCTGTTTCATGCCTCCTCTCGAGTCGTACAGTGTTGGGCACAGACAGGTACGCAGCTAACATAGTTGTTGAAAAAGACTTCTATCTATGTGCTACCCTCACAAAACCAAAGATACATACATATCCTTCTATCATAATGTAGATATTCTTTTTTCTGATTACGTTTATTCTACATAAGCTAATGGTTTTGCATGGCGCAGCCCATTCACTACAAATGTATCGCTGACCTGGATGTCATAGATTTTTTTCTCTCCCATGGGCAGCTGCTGGTCTCTTCATTTCAGAGCAGCATGGAAATCAATTTGCAGTCTTGAATCATGCTTGAGAAAATCACAGACAGCATGAATTCATCTTTATTTTCAGTTGCGTACGTCATTGTTCAATGGTGATGCTATTGCAGACTGAAAGTATTTTTAAAAACCTTTTAGTTGCTGCTTATAAGTACATGTCAGAGTGTGAATGACATTTCAGAGCTTTCAAAGCATCTTTTTAAATGCAAAACAGTGCGAACTCACTGTATCTGGGTGCACCAGTGACAACCTGTAACAAAAAAGGAGGCCACTAAATGTACAGTGTCATAGGTCACTTGTCTCAAGTACATTTAGTTTCTATAAGCAGATCTCCTTGCTGCACTGGCATGAACTAAACCTAATGGCTGCCCAGGAGCTGAAAGAAATCATTCACCACTTATGTCATGCTCTGGAAAACTGGCATGCTTTGCCTATGATGTAACATATACATAATTTGTTCTTAACAGGATAAAAAATGCAAAACTACTGATAAGCAGCTTTAAGCATCAGCACTACATGCCTTACCTCAACCCTTATACCTGAACTTAAAGCTAATCCAGCTTCATAACCTGAAATAGAACTCTGGGCTCACAAAAGCTAACACACACACACACACACACACACACAAACACACATATGAAAAGGTTTACTTTTTGTGTCAGACTTGCAAGATAAAACTAATTGGCAAATGCATTTGCATTGACTTCATTGACATGAGCTTTTTTTTTTTTTTTTTTAATTAATTTAGCTTTGAGAGAACAACAGTACACATCATGCAAGCTTTATGTTTACACACACTGTTATACACATCAGCAATTGTATGAATACTAATTCATTCAAATTGAGAACACTCCATCATAAACATGTAATTTAAAACCAAACAAAACAACAACAAAAAAATGCCATGTCCCTTCCTTAATCTTTTATCTTCAGTGATTGACAGTATGCAGAGACAATTACTTGCGGCCATTATGAAAAGATGTAGCATTTAGTCATATTTTGCAAATCAACCACAATTACGAGCATTGACTTTAAAGTAGCACATTGCTCGAGTGGTTTTCAGTACAAGCAGACAGAGAAAAGATTTGCCTTTAATGAGTTGAGCACAATGAATGCAGCACAAGGGAAACACCTGTGGACCCTTCAGCTTTCCAGCTCTGCTCACTTGTGGGGGCTGTTTCTCACGGACCTGAGTTGGTGGCGTCAGAGCAGCTCTTCAGCCAACACAGCTGCAGTTCTGTTCTCCACAATATCGAATAACCATAGATGTCAAGGGGCCCCTCTCTTCTGTCAGAGAGATGTTTTTAACCAGAGAATGATCTGACTCATCGACATCAAGTGCTGTGTTGATGATTAAAAAGCAAAAATACTGAAGTCATAAAAACAAGTGATCTTTCTTTGTTACTAAATGACAAAGGTTTTTCCCGAACACGAGAGCCAGCCACATGCAAGTGATTTGATTTGATGACATGAATTTGCAAAAGAGCAATAAATGCACATCTGTCACTGATGTGTTGCACGTCAAGGCCCAGAGAGAGGTCTATTTCAACAGAACACATTCCCCACTCATATTATCATCTTCCTAATCCTCTCACAGTGTCAGCCTTCTGCTATCACTCCTTGTCAACTCTGCATTGTTGTACTTTTCAGCTGGGCTTGTGTTTCTGCACAGGTGAGAGGGAGTGTGGACTGATGACTGAGGGTTTGGAGGAGAGGAGGTTTGAAGAGAAGTGAAGAGGATAATATAGAGGGGAGCAAAAATATAAACCTCAAACTGATCCCCTTAATCTATATAAGCTTTGTGAAAAATAGAAAGCAAATCTGAGAGGACAACATCTCGACATATTAAGATCTTTTACACTTCTTCTGTTTAAAATGCTAGAATTGGCTGATCACAATGCACAAAAAAATTAATTACACAAGCAAAGTTATTTTGCATAAATCCTCTGATTTAATAGGATAAGGCAACCAAAAAGTTGAATAAATTGACCCATTGGTAGTCTGTAGATTTAGCCTATAAAACACAGCGTCAAGGATAATTGACAGAGGAACATTACCAATTATTGGATAGCTGAGTCACATTTATTATGCTGCCACACAGACACCTCTGGCTCTGTCAGTGCATTCCAAACATCTTGTTTAGGCAAAGGAGATTGTTGAAATCCAAAAGCCATTTATTTAGTGGCCAATACACAGGACTGTTTCCATGGAAGCCTCTGGGATTGTTTTACGATGTGATGCCTAACAGAAGATGACAAATAATTAAACAAATGTGTGTGTGTGTGTGTGTGTGTGTGTGTGTGGGGGGGGGGGGGGGGGGCTTCGAGTTCAGAAGTGGATTTGTTGCTCAGATGCAGCACAGGGCTCACTTATTAATGACATCTTAACGATTAAATGCACTGGACATTACGGCTTGCAATAGCCTCCTCCAGGGGGAGTCAGAGGTGAGAATTACAGAACATGCATGGAAAAATCTGTCCATCTTGCGTTTGCCCTTAAAAGCAAAAAATTACCTGATTCTTGTGTAAAAGCCATCTCCTCTGCCTTTGTTGTGGAAATGAGATGCAAGGATGGTCATTAGCGGATGATAATGAGGTGAAAGAGACAAACAACCTAAGCCCTGTTGGTTTTTCTAATATTAATAATTAATTTCTGATTAAGTGGCTAATTGGAGTTTAAAGGTCAATGTCAATGTGAATGCCATGGATCTTAGGAGACAGGAGGGAAGTAGGGGAGAGGCAAGAGGAGACAGTCCAGGAGACTGTTGACAGTAATCCCAGGTGCTCTCCTGTTACTCTGACAGCTCTCCCCCTTCCTGAGCCATCCTCCCCAGGCGACATTGCCTTTGTGTGCTGAGGACAGCAATTCAGCTACACCAGCACCTGGGCATCTGCCCTTTTGGCATTGAGAGTTAGCAAGTCCTTGAGATGGAATGGCATATCATCACATGATAGAGCAGAGGTTAAGAAAAGGGGAGAGGGGAACGTCTGTCACATTCATTTGTGGTCCCCAAGTTAAAGAAAGAGACAGATTCATAATTTGGTTTGCATGTCAGCACATCAGCACAGACATGAATTGGGCATGTACACACCGGAGGGCATACTGCCCTGTGTGACACAAAGCCCCGACTGATCTGGCGTTGATTAAACTTATTTATTATGTCTCAGATTAATCTCACACTCTATCCATGTCACAGTCAGAACTCATTTCTTTCAAGATGTTTGACACGAAAACAATGGCTAATTCAGCCTGCGGAGTATGCAGGTTTAAAGACGCGTCCAAATGACAATTTCTGCTTGGGCTGCTGGGTGAAATTAAAACACTCAGTTGGGGATGTGATGAGGAAAAAAGAACAACAATCATCTTTCCATTTTCCAAGGCTCCTGTCTTTGGCCTTGTCACTCCACTCACCCCTTGTTCCACGGCTCCACCAGAGCTGGTCTCCTCGTCCCTGGCTTTAATGAGACAGGCTACTGTCACAGTCACATCTGAGCTTGGTGCTTGTAATATCTGCCGTGTCTGTGTTCTGGCAAATGTTATCTGTGCTCATGCGTCTGTCACGGCTGAGACTAACTTTTAGGAACAGTGAGGGCTCAGGTAATTGCTGCAGCCTGTTAGGATTAATTCTGCCCTGTGATGTTAATGCATGCTGTGGTCTGTGATGTTGCAAGTGCAGAACCACTCTAACCAACTGCAGGGTGATTAGGCTAATTGTAGGGTACCATTGTGATCTTGTTGAGCTTTGGGTACAGATCAGGAAAAGCCTCTGTTGAAACAAAGAGAGCTTTGACTTTTCCATACATTCACATACATTTTTAGAGGGATTGCTATATTTTCAACCATTCCTTGAAAGCAGTACACTTTCATTCAAGATTGAATTGATGTCATACAGGCTGGCACCAGATGTTGTCTCGTATAATGGCTTGAGGAGAACAAGAGGATTTACTATAGAATCCAAAAGATAGTTGAAGAGAAGAATGGTTGAGTATTATTTAAAAGGCAGGGCTGAGAGACAGATGGAGTTGTAGTAATTACAGAATATGGGCCAAGGTCTTTTCCACAATCACACATCTTTTTATATGCAAATCCCACACAATTGTCTTAGAATGGTCTTAAATTCAGTCATTTACAGCAGCAAAACCATGTTTTGACCTTATTAAGGCTGGCACAATGGGGATAAGAATGGATTGGAATTACCAGTTTCAATTTACTTATTTTTTTCCCACATCTTCCTAAATGGGAGTCAGAAATGTCCTGCTGTGTTCACAGCCTACCTTCAACATACTGAAATCTATTTGTGGTGCGGAGAGGACCTCTTTCACACTCTCTCCTTATGTATTTCAGTGCTCTGAATGAGAGTGAAGTCCTTGACATTTGCCTGTTTTGCTTCCCAAACAAGCATTGCTCTTCAGCGTTGGCCCTCACTCATAGAAATTATTCGAGCCATTAAGACTTTGCATCATAAACACTGGGTAACAAACGCACAATAGAGGTGCAAGGTGCTGTTTTGTGTGCCAGAGATAAGCATGTTAATTATTCCAGTACTTAGTAAAGAGTACAGAGCCCTGGCTCAACTGAAATGACACACTTTGGTGGATTGTGACACATGGTGCATGTGGTAAGACTGTTCATACTATGCTGGTATTGTGCTATCACATCCCTGGCCTCCATAAATGATGTTGTGGTGCTTTTCTTCAGGTAGTAGGTGTGGCTGGGGAGACCTTGCTTTAGGAAAGAGTAGAAACAGTAGTAAGAAGTAGTGGAACTGGTAGCTGGTTGTTTTACATTCAAATCACCTTGATCCTTGCAGGGTTTCAGTTTTGCATCCTAATGAAGCACTTTCTTTTGCACGTTGTTCAAGATAAAATCCAGGTGCCCCTCTGTTTAAGATGAAACTGCTTGGAAAGCAAACAACTCTCAGAACGTTTTGTCATCTTGTTCTTGGCCGTCATTTTGGAACAACAAAGGGACAGATGTCACAGCAGTGTGGTCTGAAGGCAGAGTGAGGCCGTTGGTATGAAAACGCCATCAAATATGGATTTTCTTCCCTTGGCAGTGCAGGAATAGTTTTTTGTTGGGATTTTAATGGTGAGCAAAAGGGGAAAGCTCAGAGCTGTTTTTATTCCACAGAGAGGTTTCCACCCATCTGCTGTGGTTGGCAAGGGCCCTTGAAGAGAAAGCTGCATCCTGCATTGCCTTCAGTCAAAGAAAGAGAAAAAAAAAAAAAACTGTCAGGCTAATAGATAGTCAGTACCATGTACGTTGTGTCTCGTAGCTGCTGCTCCCAGTCAAGGCCTCAATCACACACTGTTCAATCCCCATGGGAGGCCAGGGAACACAGAGATACAGTCTGACAGTGAACACTGCCATGGCTCTGCCCCAACACCCCAGTATAAGATCACTCTCTGGGCCATGTGTGCAACGCTGTCTGCTCCAACCCTTACTAAAACTACATCTTTCTTTATTCCCCAGATGGCAGGGAACAGCCTACAGTTTACCCTCAGCAATCACACTAATATGTCCCCAACCCTTATGCAGAGACCTGGCTGATGCTTAAGTGTTGTTTGGAAATGTAAAGTAATCTAGAGGTAAATATAGCAGATGTCATCCAGTGCCAGCTCAGTGAAACAATAAACAGGACACGCTGGTGGAATACTGACTTGTTATATTGTTGAGCGGGGGTTACATAAGATTTATGAACTGCCATGGCGGTAACAATTCTTTGTAGGGGGGGATTGATAGAATTTGGTGCTAAAACTCCTCTTGCTGGGACATTAACTCACCAGATTTGTCTCTGTCTTCACAAGCAGAGCCTTGTCAATTATTTAAAAGAGCAAAACAACAGCCCAGAAAAGACAGCACTTGGTGTGTGGAGCTCATTTACACGTCTCTATTCCCAGAAGTGTGCTCATGCATTTAGGCCATAATAAGAGCTGGTCTTTCATCCCTATGTGTCTGTGTGCTAATTCACACTCTTACCAATGTGAGTACCCTCATCCCTCAAAGACAAGGGCATCAAGGGAAAACAAAGAGGCTCTGAGGAGAAGGTAACAAAAAAAAGTATTATTAAAGAATTGTTTAGTTGCTCACTTCATAGGAGCAAAAGGAGGCAGAAGACTTCATTATTGTAACAGAGAGATACAGGGCCAAAGAGAGAGGGAGAAGGAGCGCAAGGACAGGCATTAGGCCCTGTCAGGGCTCTAATGGAAGAAGCAGGTTTTTTGTGTCACGGCTGCTCTCTCCACTGATGGATGGGGAGGTTAACAGTCGCTGCGAGTTAGGTAGACGAGTGCACAACATCCTCTGGAGCCACTTTCCAAACAGAGCCCTCCTGTATCTGCTGATTATTCAGTCAACCAATCTGAGACTATAACTTTCAGCCCATTGTGATGACAAACTAAAACCTGGCCATGTTGTCTCAATAGTGTGTTCTGACAGTCCTGTATTTGCACACTGCATTGTTTACTCCGCATAGATCCCTGTACATATTAGTTTTGCAATTTTTTCATTGAGAGACTACAAAGTATGCAAAAGAGGTATTGGGTTGAGGTCTTTGTGCATTCAAGAGGCATTAAACGGCATCTCTTTCTAAGCACATTCACAGATTGTGTTGCAGTGGGAGAGCCTGTGCCACGTGGGTCAAAAGGAAGTTAATAGAATCAATGACATTGTCAACAATGAAAAAAAAAAAGTAAGTGCACAGAGTTGTTGAGATGGAGAGGGGTAAAGGAGGCAGTGAAAGTGGAGGGGAGAGGATGGAAGTAGGGAAAAGGAGATGGGTTGTAATGATGTTTGGAAGAATATATGTGTTCCTGAGACAGTGTCATTGACATGAAAAGCCCATTGACCCTGAAGACTGATGTCCATTTACATGCACCAGCGCGGATGAGGCTATTCCACTTTTTCAAGGAACAAGCAGCCATTTATTATGAACACATATCAATGTAGGTACGAGCTCTGCTGACCAGGACATGGCACGTTCACTCTCAAGCACACTAAAACATACACACCTGCTTGTTACCTGTGGCACTCAAGCAAAGGTGTAAAGGTGCTCATGTGACACCAGACAACATGGTGAGACAGGGGATTGATGCAAATACAGTTCATACTGGATGGAAAGACTTATACTTTCCACCCTGACATATTCTCTTGAATTTGCTTTTCTCTAGTTCTATTCTCCATTATGAGTTATACTCTTCAATTTATAACCAGCTGATTGATTAAGAATAAAATATAGAGATACGCACCTCTGGAGACCACAGGCGCTTGTTTGTCTTACAAGCACTGCACATGCAGGCACACTCTGATCTACAGTTTTTAAAACTTTTAAGGAAAATACTTAATAGATATAAAACCTGAGAAAAAGCAAACTAAGCAAATTAACGGATTTATCCAGTGGCTGAAAAGATTATTAGATTTAGAATTTACAAATTATTTCTTGGTGCTGCAAGCCCTTGTGCTGGTGTTTGTTGTTGTATCTAGGTCTGTAAAAGATAATAAAAATAAAGAGAAAAGGACAGGAGATGCATAAAAACAAAAATAATCAGTTAATATGGATCTTAAAAGAAACTACATCAATGCCCCCCCCCCC
>CM076657.1:8661352-8686614 GCA_038496675.1 Rachycentron canadum | reverse complement strand
ATCAATGCCCCCCCCCCCCCCCCCCCCCTTCCTTAGTAGCAGAGCATTTCAGCCAGCTGTGTTTATTTCCAAATTTCACACCTTGTTTATGATGTAAACATCATCCTTGTCCCAAAGTCTCCATGCAGTACAAACTACATGATGTGGCAGTGAGAAGAAGGCACACCTGCAGCCCAATCTGTCAGGGCCCCATCACGGCAGGCCCTGCCACACACACACATACGCACACATACACACGCACACACACTGTGGTGGTTCACAACTGTCTGTTAGAATGCATACATTTAGTCAGTTTTTCATCTCTGCACGAAGTACCTCGGCTTATGAAACCATGCAATGATGGCACTATTATCCTGCTGATCGGAATAGCTCTTGGCGCTGTGTGGGAGCAGCTGGGGCGATCACACACACACACACACACACACACACACACACACACACACACACACACACACACACACACACACACACACACACACACGAACTGCACTCTCCGTCTCTCCCTCTCTGTTGGAGATTCACACCATTTCTGTTGCATCTGTGTATGTATGAGCCCTCTTCAGCTCTCTGCCTCCCACCTAGCAGGTGCAAACACTTCTATAGAACTAAAAGGCTTTAGCTTTCCCTCTCCATACACTACTCATCTCCTCATCACTGCCCACATAGTCCTCCTGAAGAATGTGATATTATGGTCACGTACACGAGAAAGAAAACAGTTTGTACTATAAAGTTCTGTTTTGTTTCTGCTGACACCAAACTGTTGTTAAATAATGAGTTTCACCTGTAAAAGCACAACTTTGAGTGAAACTTGCTGGTTGCTAAAGACCCAGCAACTCCACTTATACATGTCTAAAGTTTAGATCTTAAATGTTTTTTCTTGACATTACAATACAAAGGTCATCTTTTGAGTGGAAAATGTGCTGACTGAGGGAAGATGGCGAGTCGTATTAAGAAGCTCCCTAGGAGCGTTCTGCCATGTCACTGCGGTTCATGTCACACCAGACAAATACGCATGTTTGCAGAAAACCTCTGTCAGAGAGGATCCTTGACTATTGTGTGATCCAGCCTGGAAGGTGTAGCACAGTTCAGTAACTCTGTCTTCACAGATTCTTCAGTGCCAAAATAAAACAAGTTGAAGTTGACATGGCAGAAAAGTAAAGGCATGGCAAATGTCAAAATATATTGACAGGCCTTTCAAGAAGAGAGCCCTAAATAACCAAACCAAATTAGAAGAGTAGGTTTGTGTGTTGCAGATTATGTAGAGTACAAGTGATAGTATATACTAAAACAGTATTGAAGTTAATGCCTTGGCTATATTATTATTGCAAAGGCCTCCGATAAATTCACAAATGGGAGACAATTTAATTTAACTAAATGAAAACAAAGTCTTTCAAGAGAAACTGTGACTGCAGATGCAAATCAGTGACAGTAAATCAAATGATTGAAAATTATGTCAAACCAAGTCTTGTTGATTAGAAATAAAACCAAACAAGCCAGAAATTGTCAGAATCATTTCAAAGTTGACACCTGGGGAGCTCTTCTTTGCCAATGAATGCTAGAATTTTCTTTTGATTATGACAATGTTTGCAGCTTTTGGTTGAACTAATTAATGGACTTCTTCCATCCTTATTTGCACAAATGAGTCTCCTGCCTCAAGATGCAACAAGTACACAACATCTGTATGGGTTGGTGTTGATTCAGAGCCAGGTCTGCTCCCACAGCCTGCAGTCAGCTCTGTCCTGCTGTGTGTATCACCAGCTCTCTCCCTCTTCTTAGGCTTATGATTAATAAGACATGTCTAAAAAGAGAGAATGTGTGTGTATGTGTGTGTTGTTAACATTTGTGTTTAGACTTACGCTGAGCAAAGAAAGTGGTGTTCCCCAAAGAGTATGTCTGAACATAAAGGCCGTGACCTCTCAGCACCAGTCCTGTGACCCCGCAGCTCAGCATGCTTGGCCCCTGCAGCCCTGTAAACACCCACAGAGCTCCAGCTTATCTCCAGTCACAACAATAAACAAGGCATTGTTGAAAGGAGATAGAAGTATGAACAATGAGCCAAGGTGTTTTCTGTCTGATCCGCTGCCTCTTGCCGAGACTGTGGGATGACTGGCGCTGTTTCATTTTGAATGCAGATTTGTAAGGACAGAGTAAACAGGAAACAAAGGTCACAGAAAAACATTTTTCATAGCGGTACCTGGTCTACAGATATAAACACACTCTGCGGACGGGCGGCATTTCCACACATAACCAACAGTTTGTTTTGTAAATATTGAAGATATTGTGGCACCATTTCTGACAAACTAGTACATAATAGATAAATATGACACTTACACAACATTATCCACATCAAATAATGAGACATATAAAAGACAGGATGACATGCGTGCTAAGCAGCGGTATTGAAACAGAACAGTGTCAACAGAAACGATTAGATCTCACCGCAGCACTTCCTCTCTTTCAAGCTCTTCTGGCAGGGACAACTATGTGTGCGGCCTCAAAATGAATAATTAATGTAAATTGGAATTGTTAGAGTGGCAAAATCACAAGGGCTCAGACTAATTGGCAAATGTTTTTTTCACTCAGTACCTTGTTGCCAGTGGTAAGAAATTAAGAATAGTGGGACATAATGAGATGTGGTTTGGGCCTGGGTCGGGAGAAGTAGAACAACCAAATGAACTGATTCATTTGAGACAAAATTCAATTAGAATTTAACTCTATGCTAAAAGGAAAGTATTGTTGGAGAAACTGTACAAGTGCCACGACAAATTGAAAAATTGAACCACGATAATTGTACAAATTCTCATTTAGTTTGCGAAGTGAAATCTAGGCTTGGGTACAGGCAGAAGATAGTCTACCTCTCATGAAGAGTGCTTTGTTTACATGCTTCCAACATGAAATTGATAGTAAATTTGAATAAATTTGGCATGTCAATATTAGAATACCCTTACTTTTAAACCAATAGCTGTACATAAAATGGAGATGGTGAAGTAGATAGATTGTTGCTGGAGAATATGTGAGTGAGCCATGGCTGTAAATAAGAAGTAGCACAGCCATTCTCTATACAAACAGAATTTTCTATATGCTGATGTATAGCATAACCCTATAGTAGTCATTCAGACATGTCTCCAGACTGGGAGATTTTGTGTGGAGAGTGTTGTTAGATTCTACTCCTCCTTGTCATTTCCTTGGCTTCCGTGCTTGCTGCAGAATTTTCTTCTCCTCTATTCATCCTGAATTATTAAAAAGTGTTGTGATTCCCAGTATGATTGTGAATCTGGGGCTGCAGCTCTCAACTGCGCAGTCACAGTTGCTTGTTTTTCTCTCTCCTCACAGTGTTCTCCCTGTCTTTTCTTGTGCTTCCTCACTTGGTTCACAAGCCAGAGCATGATGCTGCAGTCCTCACGCCCAAAGCCTCACCTTGAAGGGGCAAGAGAGGGGATTTTAGATGATGAATACTCAAAAAGTCGTGTCTGCGCTTGTCTGCAGAGCGAGTATTACTTGTCTGAATCTGTATTCAGGTCAGGGTGCTTTTCACAGGGGAGGGAAAAAGGAGGGAGGGATATTTTTCTTTCCCATCATGCACCAGCAGCAGGGCCCAAATTGGCACAGAGGGCTGGGCAGTTTCTTCAGGGATAAGCATCCTGTCTCTTGCCTGACTCCCTCTAAGGGAAACTTGCCAGGGACATCCATTCACCACAACACACACTGTTGTCTTCTCAAATTTAGCCAAAGGCCCAAGGGACCAACAAATTCGCCCCCTTGCAGCTGACCTGCCACCATGGCCAATGACCCCACCTCTTCTGTTTTTCGTGCTCCTTCAGATTCCCATGGCTGCCAAGCTTGACATGCCAATGACTCGTTGCCATTGCAGAAACCACAGTGGCTGCCCTGAGAAAAGGTTATAAAAACAGCTGCTGGCAGATGAAAAATTCATGCAGTGTTACCATATATTTGAGTATCCCCGCCTCATCCTCTGCTTCTTTCTCTCTCTTTCCTTCTCCCTTTCTGGATGATGCACAGATGACACACCAGTCAGTACAGCACATGGGTCTGGGGCTCCTTTGTCTCTGATCTGTGGGAGAATATTAATGTAGTGTGTGCTGTCTAAAATGGATCACACTATTCAGTAAAAAGAAGGATCTTTATCTGAGTCAACAAGCACGGGGTTGTAGGGATTTTAATGTGGCACTGGCTGGACATACACTCTAATAGGTCAGTGCAGAAAACATGAGAGGGATCCTCAGAGACGACGAGAGAGGGAGAGTGAGGGAGGGGAGAGAAAGATTTGAATGGCCAAAGAAGCTCTCTCGATAGCTGGGAGCACTCCTAACTATCGCTGAGCTACTGTGTTTGCAGCTGTGTTACTTACAGTGGACATGAATCATTTTAAAAATATTTTTTAAATGTTTTTTTGCTCATGGCAGACCTGCACTCTACTGGATGTGCACCATTTAGAGCTCAATAACTTAAATCTGAACAGTGCTTTAAGTGGAAACACATGAGCTCTGCAACAGTTTGTGAAACAGCGATCAGAAACAAATGAATTGCTTTATAAATATAAAAAACTCTAAAGCATATAAAGCCTATGAATACTGCAATGAAAAGTTCTGTAACACAGCACAGTGATAATGTTGCACTATTCCATAAATCTGAGACATGTTATGATACTCTTCAGACAGATGCTTGAACTTCAATCATACAGGGCTCTATTCATGAGACTCGTCGCTCAGTCCTTTGAAATATGGTGTTTCTTTGAAAGTTCGGAAATTCAGGATGACAACTTGATTCCTTACATAAATTCTATTGTGTCAGGGAGCTTTAGAGAATTCTCCACTTCCTCAGGGCACACAAAGCATTAATGAATTCAACTCACAATGCTCCTGCATGCTGTGGCCAGGTAATGTCAAACAGATGTGTGGAGGCAGTGTAGATGTACTAGACGTGTGATTATAGATGTATAAGAGTCAAATGTTTAGGATTAGGATTAGCTCAAAAGAAAAATGTATTAACATGTGTATGTGTCAAATGTCAACCTATGGTTAGTTCATGGACTTCTGTTTTGAAGCCTCTAGTTTGGCCGTCTGTCAATCACACAGTAGCTACACCAAAATGCATAACCTGCTAATTTCTTCTAAGTGAGACTGTAATTTTCATTGTTGTAAGTCAAGAAGACTTGAAACTAACGACTGACATCATAAACTCGTTAGGAAAATATTTACTGAGAAAATAAATCAAGTGAGAAGTAGGGCCATTTTCCCATAGACTTCTATACAATCTGACAATATATATCTCTGTTTTTTGCAACCAGAGGAGTAGTCCCCTGATGGTCATTAGACAGAATGCAGATGGAAGGCACTCCTGCATTGGTGTCAGACCTAGAGTCTACATCATTTTTTATATCCAGTCTATGTTCAAAAGGAAACATCACAAATATACACATAAATCTAAACCATCAAATATACATACATGGGTAGTATACATACTGTGACATCATATCCATATCCAAATTAATACAAAAATGGTCTCAAGGACTTTGGACCCCATTGAACATGACCCCCACTGCACATACACAGTATACACACAAACGAAGTCCATGCAGATGAAGGTAATGCCACATATCAGCACATCTTGTAAAATCAACAGTGAAGGGCAATATCTGAGGACTTAATTTGGCGAAGGTTGTATTGCAGTCCCAAACTTTCTATACTTTTAACGTAATGCATTATAGTGTGGGCATTAGGCAGAATAAAGAGTTTTACATGCACCATAAACAGGAAACCTAAGTCAGAAGAAATGATGCCATTAAATCCACCTCTAGCAATGGAAATCACATTTGCTTTAGGTATTAACTTGCTCAAGTGTTTAGTAATAGGAGGTATTTTACAAAAATATAGAGGGGATGAATATAAAATAAAAGGCCACAGGGATTATGAATAGTAGTTTAATGAGGCTGTAGGTGGATGTCATGGAACTGTGCAACCCAGCCTGACTAAGAGTGAGGTCCTTTATTCCGATCAATGTATGGTAATGAGGAAGCTATGGAGATTGTCCAAGAGAAGGAAAATTAATACAGGGTTACAGTTTGTGAAGGCAGCTACACTAAGGAATTGGCTACCTAATGATAATGCTTTTGAATGAGCATTGAAAGACTCTGGCTCCTTGCACTACCTGTCTTATTATTAGTCATGATGCAGCAGGGGCTTGGCAACAAGATATAATAAAGGACAGCATTTTGAGCTATGTACTGTCATTAAACACTTCTGTCTTGCTCTGGTGATAGCGTGTGGTTTCACTCTCCCCTGAATGATAATCAACAGGCTTCTCAGCCTTGGCCTTGCATTTAGTATAGTCTTTCAAAGCTGTACTAGATAGCATCTATCCACGCTGGCTGTCAACAGTGTCTTAATGCAAATACAAACTGTTTGCGTGCACTGATCATACACCAACAGGAGCAGAAAATACTGAGCTAGATCATCAGAAGACCAGCTCTGCAATCCAGACGCCTCTCCTCCCCAGGGCATGCCTCCAGGGCTGGATGTGTCCACAGTGAGGCAGTCTGTGATCAGCCTAAGTTCAGAGAAGACTACTGTAGAGAGCCTGGTATGGAGGTAATTATGGATGGGTGTGGCATGAGAGATGTGTAGACTAGAACGTAGTTTTCAGTGGAATAAAGTTTCTGTGTTATGCTATCCCGTCAAATGACTTAAATCCTGCTTGATCATTCTTTTCTCTTTGTTTGGCTATCATTCATGCTTCTCTCCACCTCAAAGATCTCCAGTCTGGGATCAACTCTTTTCCACTTGTACCTCCTCCCTTCCTCTCTCCTCGTTTGTCTCCTACACCATCACCTGCTCCGCTGTGCTGAGTGGAGAAAACACTTGTTTTGACAGCTTTGATAACTGACTAAATGTCATGTGTCTGGAAGAAAGGGATCTGCAGTGTAGTATTGGAATTCATTGCACTTGCTTTCTTTCTCCTTCTCCCTCCTCTCTGCTTTGTTTGTGTGAGAGTGAAACAACTAGGGGTGGGCCCCTGCACAGTGTGCTGTGTTGGCTAGCTAAATGTGTGTTTGTCCCTTAATGTTTGCTTCTGTCTGTTTCTCAGACAGAGTGGATGTATGAGCAACCATGTGTGTGTTTGGATCTGCAGCTCTGTGTGTACATGGAGCTCAGCTACAAATGGCATCTTGTTGAGAAAGATAAATTAGGTCTCAGTGCTTTGACTTCAGCCTGTGCCGTTACTTGTATTCACTGTTTACTCACATGCAAATGTAAGCTTCCCAACAAAATAATGAAATAACGCAATCAAAAAGCACTCCATTGCAAGTGTCATAAACCGAGGCTTATTATGAGGATAATAGCCGTTTAAAATTCACACTCTTTGATGCTTCATGAGAGACAAGTTTAATAGAAAAGGCCAACTGTAGAATACATTATTTCATTTATGTAGGATCACCGGCATATAAACATGTTCTTTCTGTTATTAAAGGCACTGTCAGATCTGTCGCTCATCAGGTATTCAGTAAGCAGTGGAAAAACATGTCTGCTGACACTAATGTAGAAGAGATAGGTGGCAACTCTGTCGGAAATTGCCTTTTCAAATATTTAATCAATGTACTCCAATATTCATCATTTACCTAAATATGGCATGATAGAAGGCATCTTGGAGTCAGAAAAGCCTATGGTTGTTGCCCCCATTGCCCTCTTTTCTGCTCAGCCTCACCAGGCTGGAGAACATGTGAGAGAGAGGGGGTGAGAGCTATTAACAGTGATTTAAAAGACCTCCCCAATGTATACTTAATGGCATCATAGTAGACAGAGATGCAGGAAAAATTCATTCAGTACAGCACTAATTGCAGTGCCAAGTTGTTTATTGATTCACTGACAATGTACTGATACAATTTGGTTATATTTTATAGCTATTAATCCATGACCGCATAATGATCCTGTATCCATGGATGTTGTTGGAAATGAAAGGATTAAAATAGCTCTTGAAGAGCTTGGCCCCACCCAACGCAACTCAAACATACATAGACACCTGTTTTTCTTATTTGTGAGGACAATTAATTGTCTTACATTTTTTACCTGGAAGGCTACACACAGTGTTCACCCTAGCTACTACCTACCTAACTCTAAAGGCCTGAGTGTGCTTCAGACAAACTATGTGGTTCAATGTGTTGTCCCATACTGATAATTTCAGACAACAAGACTAAACTTTGCATTTTACTCCCACACAGCTCAGGCGATGCTGGGTGACTGTCAAATTGTCTGTTTTGTAAAGTTAGAAAAATTGTCAGAAAGCTATAGGGGGTGGGAATTCAAACATCTGACAAGCATTTCTGGTGAAGCATAATGAAGCCTTTATACCTATTGTGAATGGCCACAGTTCAAGGTGAGGAAAATCACCAAATAACCTGCTGTTATAGCGTGACTGACTATATTCCATTGCTTTCTCAGTCTCTCAAATAATTGTCTTTGTCTTGTACTCTTTGTCATCTTGATACAATTAATCATTTGAATAGGTAATTCCTGGAAGGCATTGATGGCGCTCCCAGTTGTACATACAAAAAATTATTGCAATTGTTTCTCTACTGATGAGCCAAACTATTAGAACTGCTGTTGTATAATATGCTGTTGGTTGCCCCCATGGTGGCTCCAAGTTGGAGCATTAATGTCTTGTATCTGGTACTGATACATTAGCAGTAGATCTTCAAAGTGTTTTGCTGGTAGGTAAAGTCAGTCAGTCAGTCCAAGTTTTTCCCTCCACCTACCATTGTTGGTAGGTATGCAACACTGTAGACCGGCAGTGAGCCACATGAGTCTTGGCACTTCAGATATGCTCTGACCCAGTTATCAGGCTCCTGTCAATCACGCTCAAATCTTTACAGCTGTCCATTTCACTTCATGTGCGAGTGGTCATAATGTTTTGGCTGATTCATGTATATGATAACAGAAAAAGGAGATATTAAGAGACAAGTTCACACCCTAAATGCTATTCCAGCTATACATATCTGGCACCCGCTGTTGGAGATGAGCTTCCATTTTGAAGCATTATGAGGTGTTAACCTACTGATTATTCTCACATTGTCTGGAGGACGATGTAAGACAAACTGTAAAATAAGTTGTTAACGTCATGGGGACCATTTCTTTTCCTAAATGAAATATGAGGTAACTCCCTCTTCCCCACATCATTATTAATAGATGTTCACACACATCTGAATAGACACTGAATGGAGGTCTATTCCCCAAAGTGAGTGGTCTACCAGGTTCCTATAATATCATATAAATAAAAGCACACACTTTATCCTGTAATTACTGTAGAAATCCTTTAAATGTGCATTTTTCTTGGTTTGCACACACATTTTACCAGATGTTGGGAAGAATCCATGAGCCGTGACATCACATTATTGACGTGCAAAAACACCTGTTTTTATATCTGGCAGCACCTTCTATTTTTACTCTTCCCTAAACAGATAAAAAGAGAGGTGTTGCAAAACAAGTTGATGGGGAGAGTTTCTCCAGAGAGGGAAACCAAGCATAACCTTTGTCTTCAGTGCGTCTTCAGATATTAAAGAAACTCTCTGAGATGAGTTGGGACTGCAAGACAGAGCCGGCTGCCACAGGGAGCAAACTTTTCAAAACTCACTGAGGGTCAAAGTTGAATCAGCCTTTCTGTGTCGTTAGCTGACAAAAATGGTTAATTGCTACTCTTTAGTTTTTGCCTGAACTCCAGGTTTGACCCAGCTATTCATAATGCAGTGCTAAAGGACCATGATTGCCCAGCTGTTATCTTGAAGTAAGGTATGGCTGCAAAATGTAGAAGGCAGAAAATATGTGCTAGCACAAACAGTGCATGACCTCGCAGGATGCTGTCAGAAACACTCATATCAAGTGGGCCCATTTTGCAGCCACGCCACATGGACTGGTCAGTTTTGTCTGTTGAGGGATATGTGAGATCAAGTGCCCCTTCACAGCCAAAGATATGACCCTGCACACCGGCCGTCTCCATGACAACCACCATTAAGTGTAGTGTCTACAATGTGAAACACTGACTTCATAGATTAGTGTTTTCAAGCCATTGGACAGTATCTAGGACAGTGGCAGGTTTCGGGATTGTGTTTTTTCCCAGACTTCTGTTCTGCTAGATCTGCTGAGATGTTTCAGGTCTCGCCACTACAGCAACCTCAGATTTTTCATTTTCTTTAAGATAAGATTTGCTGTGAAATATTGAAATTAATAATCAATCAATAAACCTTTGTTTAGGTTCCATGTTATAATTTTCGCTTGGTTCATTTTCATCTGATAGAAGCAAATATTTATTTACATTTCAAATATTTGTTTTTTTTTTAAATATTTGGTAGATAGACTACTCACAGCAACATCACTGTTGATTTTAGAATAATGCTTGTGTTTTTAATAATAAAACAAAAGATGCAGTTTTCTACATTTAATACATATTAATCCTGAGAATCATTGCAAACAAGTTTGATAAAAAGCAACAACACAATCTGCCTGTATAGCACCGTTCATGGAAATGAAATGGAATTGAATATTTTTTCTTTCATAACCCTCTCTGACAGGCATATCCCTCTTGCAAAGGCCAGCATTTTAAGAGACTCTTGTAAAAGGCCAAGACGATACCAAATCTCATGTTTGCTATAAGACAATGTGCCTGATTGTATTTTTTCAGAAAATCGACAAAATCCAACAATAAATAAATTTGTCAATAACCCTCTCTCCACATTCTTCAGTTATGAAGGAAACAATTCTTAGAGGACTTTCATAGATCAACAGTGTTGTGGTGCTTCCACATAGCTTATGCAAACAAACTGTATGTTGATAAATAGTTTAACACCCACTTTAAATTCATAGCTCATCTTGCCTACTTACTTTCTGGCCATGCAATGAGGAACACACAGACACACACATTTTTCTTATTCATTAATTATTATGAAATGTATAAATGGAATTTAAAGTTAAATTTTTTTTTAGTGTAATTTGAAGTTTAAATTTTTTAAAATTGCCTTCTACTGCCCACTAGTACCCACATCCTGCTGTGTCAGCATTGATCCTGATGAGGAATTCACTCTGTAGGATGTAAGGAACCAGATGGCATATGTGGCAGGCCTGGTCCACGTCTGTCTATAAAACCACACAAGGCAATGTGTGGAGGATAGGAGGAAGGAGAAAATCTAAATTCAGGCACACCCAGACTTTGCTCAAGGAGAAAAGTGGTAGGAGGTGAATATGAAACATGACAGCTGTGTTAATAGGACAGGGATGGTGATTTAATAAAACGTAAGAGTGGCATACAGCTGAGACAGAGCAGAGACAGAGCAAGTTAAAAAAGTGTCTCTTTGTCCCTTATCTCTATCCTCTTACTTTTAACTACAATCTCAGGGTCATTTTAACAAGAAGGAAAAAGACAGACAAGGGTTTTACACACACACACACACACACACACACACACACACACACACACACACACACACACACACACACACACACACACACACAGGTCATGGCTATCTATATGACAGCTATAGAAAAACCCTATGGGGAGAGGTTAAGATGATTGCAATGGCTATCAGGTGGATATACTCTTTTACACGTACACTTAAACTAAAGGAGTGGGAAGAGTGCTTAAACACCTACTACAAATTACTGTTACTTTTACATCTTAAAATGAGTTTGGCTTTGACTGAAAATATCTAATGTACGAGCAGCTCCTTTGAAGAACTCTCAGAGTAACATTAACTTCATTCCATAAGTACTATATTCTCCAAGACTGCCTTACAAGGGGATTTTTAGGCAAACTTACTTTAGGCAAAATGTACTTGTAAGCTGTAGTGGAAAGCAGATGGGAGGGTAAATAGTGCCAGCAGAGTTTGTGTTTAAAAAGTGTGGGAGCTAGCATGGTTAGCAGGTTAATATCAGCATCCACAATCTGTGGTGTCTCATAAAACACTGTATTGTCATTATCTTTTATCATTGTCCACTGCAGCATACCTTTGTCAATGCTGTATCATTCTGCAGTGAAGTTATACACAATAAACAACAATATGACATTCAACAATTCCTAAATTAGGGGCCAGTCTGTCCACTGTATAAGATACACTGTACACGGGGGCTTCTGGGAGACTTGCAGGTTCAAGTTCAATCAAACTAAATTGAACAAAGTCAAGAACTCCTTGAAATCGGAGTCAAATAAAAAGTCTGACCACACCTTAAATGCACTGTAACAGAATACCTGTAGCCATGCTATAATTCTTGCTTAAAGTAGTTTTATTCTGGGAGTCAATAAATATTTATAATTAGTTACGTGCTACCCCTGCACTGCGGACTGTGTGAGAGCACAATTTGTTATTGACACTGGATGAGAGAGTAATGAGGAGGAGCTGTAACACGAAGCCACAAAGTGCTGTTGTTCTTTTGTCTAATCAGGTATACTTGTGTACTAATGCACATCAAACACTGCCTCTCACCCTTCCCTTTTATTCCCTGCTTCCTCTCCTCCCATCTCCACTCACCCTCTCCTTAGTAACATGACAGTACAGAAAAAAAGAGAGACAACTGAGCAAGCCCTGAAACTGTTTACCTCTGTGTCCTCTAGGACACTCCAACAGAGACCACAGACTTTCTGCTGATGTATAGTTACAGCCAAGCCATTCAGTGTAGAAATATTGCCACTGCACATGAGAGAAGTGTGGGCGATAAGAGACCCACAACAGCTTGTGAAAAGGCCATGCCAGCGGGGGTGATACATTACAGCTCCATATCCTTTCCCCTCCTGGATTTTGTGTGTGTGATTATGTGTTAGTCTGTGCATCTACGAGGTGTGTCTTTTTGAGCTGTAGGGACAGAAGACTGGACATAGCCGCATGATAGTGAAATAAACCTGTAATAGCAGATTCAGAATACTTGAGGGGAAAACACGGCCTCTTGTGACTCCGGGCTGACTAATAGGTTTTGAAGTATAAACAGAGTAAGGTTGTGAGCCGTTATGAGTGGTGGGATGTCAGGGCATAGATTGTCGAGAGGAAAGAGAAGCAATCACGACTGACATTAATAAGAAATGGCAGCGGTGCAGCAACAATAGAATAAACCTAGAACTGCAGCAACATGTAAGTGTATGATATCAGCAGGCGTTTGTCAAACCAAAATACTGAGTGAACACATGACTCCTGCAATATAAGATGCGGATGTAACGAAAGGTTGTTCTGTTAAAACTGGTATACTTTAAACAAGATAAAGTTCTTTTTATATATGTATGCTTTTTTTCATATATTTTCATGGCTGTGACCAGCAGGATGTAATTTGTGTCCATTACCTAAAGCGTTTCTCTTTGCTGTTGCTCTTGCTTTATCTCACCTCTTTCTGACCTTTGCACACGCTCTGTTCTAAGTGTCTCAGCCATCACATCTTCCATATTCCAACATATAATTCACAAGCCATTTCAGAATGAGATGATATGACACACGAGCTCAAACTGCAAAAAGGCTTTGTGATTTCCCTGCAATCACAGGTAATCAGTTGGGTTGAGTACACAGAAAAGCTCGCTGTCATTGCTCTACTTGACCCAGAGCCCAGCATGACGTCTTTACAAATCCTCCCATTTTTCCACGTCCTTTCGAAGTGTTACAGCCTGAAAAACCGTTTGGATTTCGCTGATCTACCAGCTCTTCTGAACATTACCCCCCTTGTCCATGTGTACTCAAAACGAATGCTTCAATTTGGAGGCATCATTTCACAAATTTTGGTCACTTCAGCTATTATCCCTTTTTCAAATTTTTTGGATATCCTGCTTTCCAGGAAGACCCTGTTCCATTTTTAAAACTCCCTTTTTATGGTGCATTCAAAGATGCTCAATCATAAACTAGCTGACTGTTCTGTTGAAGAGAAACTCTTGGAATTCAGGGAGGTTCCCACCACTTTTACTGTCCTTTATGCCTTATTAAAGATATCATAATTTCTGGTGGTGATCTGGCCAAAGTGGCGTCGATCTGACTGAAAACGACAATAAAGAGTTCTGAAAGTGCAGGCTTTAAATTGTAGTCATGAAGCTGGTAGTTCAGCTAAGCCATATAAACAACTAGCAGCACACATCAAAGTCAAGATGCTCATGTGCACACAAACTTGCTGTGTATCACAATCACAGACTCTGAATCATTTTACAGGATCATTTTCCTGCCATCTTATCATGACAGATATGGCACTCAGTGATGCCTCAAGCTCTGCAGTACTGTGATTACAATCTCGGAAAGACGCTCCTTTATTCTCCAGTTGCTCCCATTTTTTTTCCTGTGATACTTCTGCTTTGTTTTCCAGAGGATTTATCATTGTTCTCTTCCAGCCACGTATCCTTCATGACACTAAGTGGAAGAAAAATGAACCTCTTGCCCCTTCTCTCGCCCCTCACACTTCTCTGCAGCCACTTATTTGCATTTTTTTTTTTTTTTTTTTTTAGAAATGAAAAAAGGAAACCAATTAATTTTAAGGCAAAAAATGCAGGTCTCACTGTTCTTGATCTGTATTCAAGTAACTGAATGAGTCTGCTCCCCAGCTGAGCTGACCTCAAGACACAGTCTCTCCTGTCAGCACCTTCATAAATACACTCATTCCCAAGCTTTTTGCTCTCCAAATGGCTGCTCCATTGTAAGCGAAAGCTAGCTAGGGATAAAAATACTGTGTCTGTCTTTGTGAGATAAAGGCCTAATGAAGTAAACATTCTCCACACTAGAAACAAATGCACAAACGTCGAAAAAAAAAATTAAAATAATATATGCATTGGTGCCAATTAGTTCTTAGTTTAGAACATTGAGCCTGTTTTCCTCTTGAAGGGTGATAATGTAGGGATGCTTCACATTTATTTTTCTCTTAATGCTCTTTATAAGTATTATATAACTGAAAAACAGACAAATCTAAGCTTGTACCTCAAATTTTAAGCAAATTCAGTGTGAGCCGTTGCTGTCACTGATTCACAATGTCCAGAGGGAATGCCTGGATTTTAAACCCCATTGTGCACATTGTTAAACCCACACAGGTTCGCTAAAATAGGAGTGCTATGGTACAGACTGCCTTTAGGGGTTGAGGGTGTGGGATGAGGCTTAGCTCTTTGTAATAGTGGGAACTGCGGTGTGTAGACTGTCAACGGCTGCCTGGCCTGCAACAGGCATCCATGTCTGTGCCTTAGACATGGAATCATGTGTTGCACGCTTCTCTTTTATTTTCTCACAGTCAGTTTCTTTCTTTGTCTCTTTTTTCTCTCCTTACATCGGTATGCTTTTAATAGAGAGTTCACCCTCTAGAGGATGTGAACTGGGGAGCTAAGAGCATCGGCATATAAGGCTGGAAGTGATGTGGATGGAGGGACCAGAGCATAGAGAGAAATGAGGGAGGAGTTTAATGAAGCAGAGATGGAGAAAAAAAAAAGGCAGAGGTTGAAGGATGAGGCAAAGAGGAAGAGCAGAGAGTAACACAGAAGATGTGGTGCTGCTGTTACAGCTGTAAAACATAAGCTGCATAGAGGAAACAAAAAAGACAAAAAAGTTAAGCAAAAAGACTGAATTCAGGTGGGACCAGAGTTAGGTCAAGGCAGACCAGCCAGAGTCTCTAATGTCATCCTGAAAGTCTAACCATCATAAAAAACTCCTATAAAGTTCTGTGCCTTTCACAGTGGCAGTCATCAAAAAAGCAAATGTGTTCAATAGCATGTGACAAGATTACGTAATTAATCTAGTCATCGCTGTTCTTTTTCCGTCTTTATTTTTATGGCTTTCTGGAAGAGTGGAAGCAGGTAACAATAAGTGACAACATGACATAAATGTTTTGTTTACAATAGACAAACAAGCACAAAAACATCAAGGCATATTGGAAAAATTTATTCAATCAGCCTTTATCACATCATGCCTTTTTCAATATGCCAACATTTCCACCACATCCAGCATTGTCAATTCATGACATTTTCTGTTCTTTTTCTAATGCTCAGTTTTAAACTGTGCACAAAACCAGGTGAAAGTGTACTTTCATAACTGTCAATCTGGGAGTTGTCAGGCTTTTATATTTTCGGTGTTGACTATCAGTGCTATAGGTCCATTTTCCAAATGAACAGACTTAAGCACATTAACAGGCCTTTTTTTCTCCTAGACTCCTCCGTTGCTCGATTTCATGGCATTTGAACACTTGGGTCTGTAGGTAATTGAAAATAGCCTGTTGTTTGACAAGCTATAAAACCATTCACAGTCATTACACAGCCAATGAAAAGCATGTTTTCCCAATTAGGCTGCTGATAATAAAGTCACCTGGCTGGAAGCTCAGATTTCTCTGTAGTGCAGAGGAAGGCAGGCAGGCCACATGTGAAGACAGTGATTGTAGTCTGACCTTAGAGACCTCACCTCCCTCTAGTGCCACAGCTCCCACTGAGCCTTAATTACAACCACACGCAGCCCTCAAACGCAGCCGTATCTGATTTGAGATTAAACAAACTTTGACACACTTAATTGAAATGAGAATTTTCTGTGAAATGGAGCCTGGCTTAGGTCGACTCAGAGGAATGTTAATGTCAGGAAATCACAATGGATGTGTGAGTTGAAGTGATGATTGTAAACCTGATAGGATGCTTGCACTAGCTGCTGCGGTAACTTAACCAATTGCCCGCTAAATGCAGAACGGATCATAGCAGGATAACCTACACTACTACAGATATAGCCTATGGGTATACAAGAGGTTATTGTTCCATTTTTTTCTGTTTGAAAACACACATCTGTGGCCAATTAGCAGTGTTGTTCTCATCAGTCTGGGTCACCACAGGGACAGTGCACAAGCTACTGTGCTATCATGAGCCTTTTCTGCCTTGTTGAGCCTTCTCTCTGCACGCTGCACCCCATGCAAACCTTAGGATGGATAACTTCCTCCATCTTCCACCTTTTATTCTACAACAGTGAGACGTGACTCAGCTTTGTCACAGTTGGATCTGTTGGAGAGAGCCCGCTCTGAATAGCAAAAGACAGAGAATGTCAGCATGTGACAGGGTACAAATTGCTTCACTGCCACGATCTTTGCTCTGCTGCAGGTGCTGTGTTAGAAACATGTGTTGCACCTTGAGATTATTGTGAGGTGTAATTCACCTCGGCACCTGATTTCCCTTGATAATCGCTGCTGCTGGTGTTAGGTGGTTGGAATTCATTATTTGCTCTTAAATAGTGGCAATGGAAAAGATAATATATTCCTACTCTGCACTGTGTTTCTCTCCTCTGCTGTCTTGCTTTAGCTCTTTGTCTTTAAAATGACCTTGAAGGGCTTTGGCCCCTTAGATCCACATCGAAACCCTTCTGCAGTGAAGCATAGGCTTATTTCATGTAGGCTACATTGTGAAACATAAAAAGAAAAATCTGTATGTAGAGACTGTAAAAACCATTCCTCACCACAAATGCAGATACACTCATAAAACCTGAACACTGGAGCACTTAGGTAGATAGTTAGATAGTATATTTCAGAGTAATTTACCCATCAAATAATTCAGTAACCTGGCGACCTCCTGATGGCATGGCTGCCTACACAAACAATTTAGGAACTTCAAGTGGACTCTCCTGTCCTCTTGCAACCTCAGTTATTTCAATCTTTGTGTCTTTAACTTAGTTAACTGATCCCCAGTCAGGAATTGGGGATTGAGGGGGTTGGGGAGGAGATTGACCTTCCAAAACCTCCAAAATTGAGAATATGTGGTAGAAAGTAAGTTTTGAAAGTTAAAATTTTACCTGGCAAATGAATCCTTGAGTCTGTGAAACTTAACACTGACCATACCTTTAACACATTATGATTAGTATGTGCTCTGGTGGGAGGGTAAATACTTAACAATAGCAAAACAGATTGTGACAGGAAATGTTGCCCAGTAATGCAGGCCTTATAGCAAAGAATAGGTTAACAATGCAGAGTGTGTAGCAGTGGGTGTGTTTTGGCTCGAGCTTCCAATCTGTCTTCTTCTGTGTATCTGAAAAACTAATGAAAAACTAAAACATGCCTGCCCTTTCTAATTTGAAAAAAATGGTGCAGTGGATGCTGATGCAAGGAGTGAAGGAGATCAGCACCAAGGGAAGATAGGGTAAGGAGAGTAAGAGATGATCCCCATTGAAACTAGATTTTCAATCCATGAAACAAGTACAAACAACAAAAAAGCCAGCAAAGCGAATTAAATAGTCACTGCTCAAGCTATTGCACGCACAGTCCGACAGTAATTAATCTCCTTTTGGGTTACAAATGGTTGGCCTGCCCCTGCATTAACCTCCGTCAGGGCTGACACTGTGCTAATCTCTTCTCCTCGCTGACATTCACGCTGCTGCTGATGAATATAGGACACCGTGCTTGGTGTAAAGCAGAGATTGAAGAGGAGGGCCCATCCTCTGCCCTTTACTCCTTCACCCCTGTAACATTGCCTCCTTACTGACAGAGTAATTGAATGGCTGAGACTGTCTCATCTGTGGGAGCAGGTAGAGAGGAGATGTTGGCAGACCCCAGTGCACTGACCTAAATGCTAGGTAGCAGCAAATTAAGCAGTCCAGTAACTGTGCGCTGTACACGTCACAAGGTTTGTTGAGACAGACAGCAAAGCAAGTTTCAACTTCCTGTTGTTCACACATGTACCCCACCCAGCCAATTCAATGCTAACAGACATTAGCTTCCTGGCAGCGTATGCACTGACCCTGTGTTTGATGGGTGTCTCTGTGCTATGTTTGAGTGACAGGTCAGCCTCTGACTGGTCTCAAAACTTACCAGGGTCTTCAGTTATTTCTGTTATGTACCTCAAGACCCCTCTTCTTTTCTTATTGTCTGCATGCATGCACTCATTGGAGTCAGAACGCCTCAGGGTGAGAAACTTGCATGAGTGTATCTTCAATTTAATTAAACCTCCCAGGTTGAATTAGCATATCTATTCACTTATGTCTTTGCATTGAATTTATACGCAGTTGCACCACTTCCAAAATTTGCTGCAAATTCACACCCGATTACACACCAAAGACAAAAGACTACTCATCATTTCTCAGTCCAACAAAGAAGTTGCTTATCCCTCTGCAGCATTCTGTGTTGCAGTTCATCCTGACATCAAGCATGCATATCCCATGCAGAAGTAGGCAATAGCAATGTTTGCCAAAGGAAAATTCACCAGACCAATGATTTTAAAGAATGGACACATAATAAAGACAACTACACAAAATGTCTGTTTCACAAAATTTTATGAGATTTTATTTTTCTTACCTTTACCCAGGTAACCTTTAAGTACTAACCTTTGCTTGTAGGGAAGGGAAGTAGTAAACATGTCTTTTGAAGGCAGTGCTCAGGAGTTGAAGGGGTGCTTTTAGATAGAGAGCTAAAAGATTAACTGAGTATGTGTGTATGTGTGGGTTAAAGGGGTTTTCTTCTCTTCATACCTGCTCTTAGGAAAGATCTATCCATTCGCAAAGCCCATGGGACATTCAACATAGCAAAAGTGCTTCAGGACTCACTTCTGCAAAATCTATTTTCCTTTAAAGATGAGAGTGGTATGGCCTAAGCATGTCAATATGATGATGCGTGTGGAAGGAGCAGGAAAAGGGGGGAGAGCAAGGCACATCATTGGATTATGGAGAGAAAGGTAGAGAGGGATAACAGGGAGGGGCGACCTCAGTGAGAGTAAGCCCTTTCATCTCTTTCTGACGTCTTCAAAGACAATGAGCCTCACCCACTTCTCTCTGTGTTGACATTGACACACTGCACACGCACATACACTAAGCCAAAGATCTGAGAGCATGCTCACAGTTCAGACATACATGGATCACCCCTTCACATGCATGCAACTCATGTCCTCTGTCTGGATAAATGTCAATGAGGACAATATTAATAACCCAAAGGGTATTCACACCATTGCTTCCCTCCCACCAGTGTATAGTCATATTTACATGCCATGTACAAGTACCAGATTGCAAACATACTCATCCTGTCTCCTTCACTCCTCTACAGACTTTACTGATGGTAGACTATATCAAAAGAGGAAATGTTTTGAAGCTATCACGGTATGTGGGCGGGAGGCAACACAAAATACTGCTTGAGGATGAGTTGACAGAAAGAAAAAGAATTTTATCAGTGTTATATTGTTGTTTTCATTTGCACTAAAACAACACCACATTAGGTCCTTGACTTATTTGACAGACAGTTGTTCATGCTGATGCAGTCATGCGTCACTAATTATACACAAACACACAGACTTACATCTCAAAGTTACTGCCAGAGCCAGTCGCACTGTGGTGAGCTCTGACTTAAATGCGGGATTTGAACAATGAGACAATAAAGCAAGTTTAAAGCAGCAATAACTGATTTCTTTAGCCACTCTGGGGAAGACAAAACACAACACAATCTTTTATTGTGGTCGACATATTAGCAATTTAACCTAATTAGATATTCAGTAGACAACGTAAGCACTGTTTTAGCACTGTTTTTGGTCTCAACTGGCTTGTCAGAAAAACATCTGGCTCTTTAGCTTTGCAGTACTTCACTTTGTTTACCAGCTAGTTCCTAACTTTTCTGTACAAATATTTCCTTTAGGACTCCCTTGATAACCGTAGGGGAACATCTGTGAACAGAACTTCCAGCACTTAACAAGGGATGTTCCCATTTGGTTCCCAGTTGGCCACATTACAACATTATATTAGAATATTAAATATGTTAAATTGATCTATTTGCTATTTCATTGCTTTAAAGGAACATTACAGAAACTTTACAGGAACATTACAGTGAAGCTTACAAAACATTAAAATGAACAGGATTCAATACAGGGAACTACAGAGATACAAAGATCCACATGTGCACCACTAGTGGAAGCAAAGGAAATCCCACTCAACTAAAACTGTGTCAAGTTGTTAGCTTACTTGTTCAGATTTCAAAGGCATGTGGATGGTGAATGGATGCGAGTGGACAATGGTGGAGTGTAGCCAACTTAAATTACACCTAGTGGCCACTTGATTATGACCACTTGTGTGAACACTAATGCAAATATCTCATCAATTATACAGCAAGTCAATAAGCAGACACCTTTATGTAACATCCTAACAGCTTGTTAAATTATTACATATCATTTCCTGTGTTATTTTGAAATGCTCACCTGTCTTGTCATTTCTGTCCCTGCCCTTGTGTGTCCCCTGCCCCTTAGTCATCCACCTGCTTCCAATTACATACCTACCCCTTGCTTTCTATACTTGCCTATTTCCCGTACTCCCCTGCCATATTATTTTCATTGTTCTTCTTTGTATGTTCATTGCCCTCTAGCAATTTTCTTTGTGTTAGAATTCATGTTTGTTTTTACTTTCCTTGTTCCTCTGATTTTGGATTTTTGCCCACTTCCTGCCTGTTAATGTTTGCTTGCATTTGACTGACTATATGTGTACGACTACCTCACCATTCACTGAAGCCTTGGCTTTTTTGAGCTTTTCATTGTCTCCCATATTTTTTCCTTTTGCATCTGAGTCTCTGTTAAGTCCAGAAATGTTATCTGTTTCTTTTGAGTTCTTACACAAAATAAGATACAGCAAGGACCCTGGGTTTGGACAGAATTTACTGTACATTTAGTCTGGTGCTATTATCAAGGCTGTGTTTTGTATTAAGATAAGGGTGCAATTTGTAAGGTGCAACATGGTTGATTTGACGTCTTTGTTGCTGTCTTGCGCCCTGCTTGTTAAATAGACATTTACAGGGACTTGTGATTAGTAAATGTCTTGTTACCATTGTGTTTATGAAACATATGCAGTTCCACAGAACCCTTGATAAAAAGGAAGATCTCTTTGATTTATAAAATAACTGTTGTTACTTCTAGTGTGCTTTGGGGATGTCGAATCCAGCAATAGACACAGAAATGAAAAATTTTATTATAAATTATCAGTCAAACCAGATGCATTATGCAGTAGACTTCGTCTACCACGGCAACAGTTAACATCATGCTCAATAAAAGAATTTATAAGAACCAAGATGCTGAGAATGTCTTGCATTAGACATGAATGTTTTATGGTGTAAACATGTTTTGAAGATATTTCAAGATAGCAATTTTTATGTCCCCTAAAGATTCTGCAAAAGTTCCTGTAAGGTTACGAAAAGTTATGCAAACATTCTGAAAAGGTGATGCAAGGACCCAAATAGGACCAAGAGGTCCTTAAAGGTTACTGTAATGCCAGTAAAGGTTAGACACAAGTTAAGGGAATATAATGTACAAATGTACAGGGAACATCTTGTAGTAATGGTTCCCCAAATGTTCTCAGAACATCCTGCACGTTCCCTGAGGGTTTGTCAAATAACATCCTCCCACCCTTTAAAGAACTCCACATCATGACTGTCTGAATGCACAATTTCTAGCTGGGTTGATCTATTGATTGTAGCATGAAAATACTGATTCCTTAGAGCTTTTACAATCCAAAACCTTGCATAGCTAAAAGAGGTAGTAATTTAAACCAAACCTGGAACCTGAAAGGCTTGTCTACAGAGCTTTATCAGTACCAGGTTTCTGCAACTACAGTTTCAGCTAATTGATGTCTGTTCTCACTGTGAAGTGACAGGATCAAATCTCAACATATGAAAAGAAAAAACTTATCATACTTTTCCATACCATCCATTACCCACTTATCCTTACAGGATCTCAGGAGATCTGGAGCTCATCTCAGTCTATACATAGAAACAAACAACCAGTCATGTTCATATGCACACCCAATTTAGAGCCACCAATTAACCTAATGTGCATGTCTTTGGATGCGACACTGCTAACCCCTACAACAACATGCCACCCTGTCATATATGTATAATACAAATATAAAGTGCTGCTATTTGTCAATTACTATACAAATTCTGAATTGAATACTATGCGAGTGTGTAGTGCATGCTAGAGTTCACTTGGTTTCTCAATATCAAGAAGAATTGTTTCCTTCTAATGGCTGCATATGTGTATCTGCCCTTTTATTTTGTGTTTATCTGTGCTAGCGGCTCCATGGAGTTAGCAGTGCACTATGCTTGTTACTGTGAGCAAAACATCTTCTGTGTAGCTCTCTCTTCCTCTCTCCTTCTTTTTCTTTGCCTCTTTCTCACTGTCAGTTTCAGTCTCTCTCTCCACTGCTGTGAATCTGCAGATGAAAATGCTGCAGGCCACAGGTTTGGTATGTATTTGTGTGTCCATATGTTTGACTGTTTGTATGTATCTTTTGAGGGGGTGTTTTCCTGCATTTGACAAACAGAGAGGAAGTGGCAGTGTGATGGGCTGGGAGGAGGTGAGCGGGTGACTGAACAGTTTGAATCTTGAAAAGAGCAAACACCGCATCTGTCAACATGCACCACAAAACACTCACAAGTTTTTTCCTGCAGTAATGATAAAGTAAATAATTACACTGTACATGGATGACTGTTGCGTAGTCATACGAAATTAACTCGCCACTAATATAATAATGTCCAAATCAATGTCACTGATTTTGATAATTTTGCCCAAAATATCACACAATCACAAACTTAATTTCCTGAGTATCTGCTCTGTTTCTGTAGTAGGGTATCTATGTTTGACTTACTGCACCCCTTACTTCAATATAGTCTTACTAAAATCCAATTTTCTTTTTCTAGAAAGACCTTTGTTTTTCCAGCTGAGCTTGTTAAAATATCCTCTGACCTGGCATTATAAGGTATCAGTCAGTGATAACAAAGCCCAAACTGTACCGCAGTTAGCTGGTTAGCATGCTATCTTGATACACACACACACATATAAATGTGTGTGTTTGTGAAATTGAAGCAAAACAAGACAAAACAATAACATAGGTGTTACTTTCCACTGCTGGATACAACTCTTGACGAGTAAAAGTCTAAGTTTGACGTGTCTTACAGACTGACAAGTAAACAACTGTTAATGCTAACGATGGTTATGTAGTAACAGCAAAAACTATCATCCATCTGATCTGACCATTTGATTTCTTCCTCCTAGTAAGATACAATGCTGAGCCAAGAATTTGACACCTGTGATAAAACACAGTGCACTGAGTCAAGAGGCTTTGTGAGGGGGGCAGGCAAGCATATAATCACCATAATCAAGCATAAGCATTATTGTAAATTGTACAACAGTCTTGTGACTAGAAGAAGATAAACATGATTTGTCTCTACTAAAATCACCTTCTGACCTTCAATTTTCTAGCCAGATGTTTCACATGGGTCTTCAGAGTGAATTATCAGTACTCCTACAGAGGTGTGCAATTTATGGCACACGGTTAAAGCTTGTATTTGCATTTGAGAGAGTAGTGACTGCATTGACCAAGGGCTTTCTGAAGTGAGTTGTGTAAGAGCTTCCCCAGCTGCACTGAGGTGTGCCCAGGGCTCTTGGGCACATGCCAGCTCTTAGCTCTGTCACTTGGCTATGTGACTGGTGTGTGCGAGTTGGGGGTAACAAGGTGACAGTGATGGTACCTGGGTGAGCAATGAGCAACGAGGCGCATGCAGGCCATCTGTAGTGAATACTGTGTTACTGCTCAGAGGTCAACTGCAGAGGGGGATGCAAACCACAGGGCTGCTTTTATTTCTTTGGCTTAAATGACCTCCAGTATATCCTCTCATATAACTCCCTATTGAGGGAAGGACCATTTGTCCATGTGATTCTGCATCTTATCGGCATCTCTGGATCCATTGAGACTAACTAAATTCAACCTCTCAAAACGGACTCTGAGAGAGTCTCAGCTTACATAAAAGGGCTCACAGCTTATTTAGAAGGCAGCATTGAAAAATAAGGTAGTGTTTCCCAAAGTTCAGAGTAACCCAGTCCTCCTTTCCCGGATAGAAAATAAACCATAGTATTGACTTTAAGGTGGTGCTGCAGACTTTGTGTTTAAAAAACACCATATGAAATGGATTAATAAAAATGATTTCTAACAAACAATATTTTGTCCACAATCCATGATGTTCATACACAGGCACATAAGCCAACACAGACACACAACATGATGTTGATAAATGACTGTGATAACCTAGAGCCATTAATTCTCCAATTTCACCATCATTGTAATCAATGCTAGGCAAGTTTTATCCAGCTCTGCTCCAGTGTAATAATCTCAGATATCAGTAATTGCTGATGGTAATGAACAGTGATGCTTGGGATCAGAAGGTTCACTGTATAGGGTACACGGAATTTGATACATAGCTAAAGCAGTGGTAAATAACAGGGCTGCTTCTGCTGACGTGTGTGAGAGAGAGAGAGAGAGAGAGAGAGAGAGAGAGAGAGAGAGAGAG
>CM076657.1:8640684-8651602 GCA_038496675.1 Rachycentron canadum | reverse complement strand
CTCCTCAGCAGTGTTGGAGACAACATAAATCATCAGGTGTGTCTACATCTTAATGATTGATGGCAAGAAAAACATAAGCCAGTCTGGATCACTTCTGATCTGTACATTCACATTGAATTTTAGAAGATATATATGGACATGATCCTTTTCCACTCTATTACTCACCAAATGAGATACAGGCTTTTTTGATACTGTATATGCATTGCAACATACTGTCCAGACAGATGATGAAGTGTGTATATATATATATATATATATATATATATATATATATAGGATGTAGGAGAGCAGCTGAACAAAGGGTCACTCAAATTTGATTCTTCTTCTCATTTTAAAACCATGGTCATTAATCTACGGCCCTCTTTTTTTTTTTTTTTTTGCTGAAGGCTTTTTACAAGATTTCAGAACCTGGCTTGCACATTTTTCTCCTATTCAGCCACTAGCCACTATTTACCGCTAATGTTGGGTGATAAGGCCAGGTTTAGTCAGTGAGTTAATGCCAAAGCTGTCGAAAGGGGTCAGGAGCCAGTTCTTTCACACCTAACTGGGAAAACCATTTCTTTGCTTTGTGCAGAAACAGGACAGGCCTTCCCCAAACCATTAAATTGAAAGCACATTGTTGTCTTAAATTTTATGCTAAAAGGAGTCAAAAGTAAGAAAACGTGCATGGACAGGGCTGTATACAGTAAATAGTGTATTACTCCACTGTCAGAGTGCTAAAAAAACATGAAGATATGTGGCCTCCAGCAGCACTAGTGTCTGACTTTGTTGAGCCATCTTTTAGGATATAGGAAGACTCAGTGTTTGCAGCTGCTCCTGTACTGAATTTGCCATCAAACACAAAGGCGTGTGCAGTGTACTTTAGAGACTTCAAAGCAAAAGCTGCGGAGACTTCTGTGAGTGCTTGTGTGTGTCTCTGTGTGTGTGCTGGATGGGTGTGTGAAGCCACTTGTCCTTGGAAAGGGGGTTTAACTGTGGTAGTGGCAATCAATCAATAAGCATTGTTGTGTGAAGGGGTCATGGAGACATGGCCCTCTCTCTCTTTTTCTCTCTCTCTCTCCATCACCAAAAGAAGGATGACCTTTTTCACGAACACACAGAGGTGATTCCACCTACATGAGAACTTCTTCGGATGAAGCTTTCGAAGATTAGTCCCACCACATGTACAAAATAGGACCAAATTTTATGCAATACAACACAAACTACCAGCAAATAAAATAAACGTTGAATGTTTTATTTGGAACTCCATTCAATTTACATGAATGTAATACGAAATAGATGTTGTAAATTTTGATTGTCCACTTGTTAATTTATAATTAGCCTTCCATGAATGTGCCATATGAACAACAAGGCAGCCAGCCAGTGACTAACTGGATTTCCTGCCAAGATAGCCATCCATTTACCCTGTGAGGTAATTACCAACCTTTGTAATTACAATATGACAATACATGGAAGTACAGTGGACAATTCCAGACATTGTAACGCAGAACAAAAACTCAGATGAACGTAATCTCTGTGTTATTAGAAACTGTTGTCAGATTAGAAGAAAGAGACAGGAAGCTGTAATTCTGTAAGAAGACTGGAGTGATGCTTATGTGAAATGTCAAGCATGGTAAAGATAGGTGGGTGTGGGCCTTAGTGAAGCCACATCATAAGGAGAGCTGTTGTCTCTGACCCAAATGAAGGAGTGTGTTTGTGAATTAATACTGTGTTAATTTGCTGAACACGTTGCTCACATAAAAGCCTTAACTGATAAAACAGAGTCTTCACTGCTCAAGTCAGAATTTTTGTCAGCTGTCATACTTGCTGTGATAACATCTGATCACATTAAATAAATATCTTCAGATCTTAACTGCTTTTGTGTGAGAGAGAGAGAAAGAGAGAGAAACAAACACTGCAGCTTTATTTGACATTGCTCTCAGTTGTGCTCTTTGGCAATCCCCAAAGTCAAAGGCAACAAAAAAAAAAATCTAAAAATTTGATTCAAACCTCTGTGGCACCATCAGTAATGAAGATCCCCCTAAATGTAAATACAAAATGCTCACATTTTATATAGTCCAATGTTTATTCCTTGGGTTCCTTTCTGGGAGGATGGAAAAGACTCCTCAGCAGTGTTGGAGACAACATAAATCATCAGGTGTGTCTACATCTTAATGATTGATGGCAAGAAAAACATAAGCCAGTCTGGATCACTTCTGATCTGTACATTCACATTGAATTTTAGAAGATATATATGGACATGATCCTTTTCCACTCTATTACTCACCAAATGAGATACAGGCTTTTTTGATACTGTATATGCATTGCAACATACTGTCCAGACAGATGATGAAGTGGATACAGATGACGTGCTGGAGGCGAAACACGGAGAAAAAGTGATGTCAGGCAACCTAAAGTCGTCAAACGGCCATGGGTCTGGAGAGTGATAAATGATGCCATGCCATCTGTGTAATGCACCACAGTTTTTGGAGAGATCTCTTGTGATTTATGTCCTGATGTGTTCCTCAAATGGCATTTTGTTTCTTTCATCACTACCATAAAAGTGTTTAATGAAGACAGTGTTCATGCAGCAACTGCTGACAAGGCGTAAGGTCCTCTGGGCTGTGAAAAGTGCAGCAGTGGGAGGTGGTGTGCAGAGCAAGAGAAGTGACTTGGACAGATTTACTGTTGACTCCAAACAGCAGGAAAGGATGCTGCACCCAACTTGGCTCAATCAGTAAAACTGTAAAAACGTCGACCTTTTATTGTTCCCATCAGGCCAATCAATGTATTTATCTAAATGCTGCAGAGCACTGCCAAAATGCATCATTACACCACTTTTTGGATATTTTGTGTCTCTGATTTTGAATATGTCTGACTTCTTTACATTCTTTAATAGTAATATTAAAACCTTTTTATTCATTTAAGTTATATTAATGGCTGTGAGTTGAATTGACATGGAACATGTAATTACTCAGTTTAACAGATTGCCACTATGACAAACATTGTTTTTTGAAAAAAATTAGTTTAGATATCCCTTGAAATATGATGGTATCATTTTCCAATAAATCCCCCTTTATAAACATTTGTAAGTCTTAATTAGTGGCTTTATTAAAGGTTAAATCATAATTTACAAATGTTTTATAGGTCAGTTAAACCATTAGTAAGAACAACTTTAGGTTACCAGCCTATGAAAAACACCTCTGGCATCTGTTTATGTTAAGTCTGACACTTTATTTCATCAGGAAGACTTTCTAATGGGGCAGTTGTAGAAAACCCTGAGGGGAATCAGGACAAAAATCATATGGATTACCAATATTTATGATCCTAATTTGTCTTTATTAGTTGCTTATAAATGATCTGGAAAATTTTTTGTAAACCATTATTAAAACTATTTTTTGCAACTTGCAACACCCTTGACAAACATGACCTATCAGAGAGTGGCTAAAGTTTAATTTATCATATTTACAGTCATCCACAGATATTACAAAATACAATTTAGGTATACAGACAAATGCAGACACATATCACAACACAGCACTGAGGGATGACTGCAGAGACGAGTTGTGATATTTTTTCATCCCACTGTCGTACAATGCTGCTGAAACAGAAGCAAGCTCACAATCATTTAATAATCTAAATTTAGCATTGCTGATTGTGATAATGTATCTAATAGGTTTACAATTAATGAGCCTTGCTCCACCTGGAGAGAAGGGAATCACTGGTATTTTCTGTTGTGAGATGCTGTTCTCTGGCAGCTGGTTAAAGTCGTTCTGGGAAATCACTGACTGAAGCAGAAGTTGATGAGGCAAGTTGAAACAAAGAGGGCCCAGCAAAAAACGACAATTACCACATTTCATCACAAATTGAACATCACAAATTGATGATGTGTAACACTGTAAGCGCATCTGAGGATGGATTTTTCCTTTTACTGTAAGTTGTTGTGGTAATGAAAGGCAGAGACAGGGCCAAGAAACAGAGAGCGAGAGAGATAGAGACAAAGTATTTCCTTGTCACTCTCACTGTCACCAATAAAATGAAACAAAGCACCCTCTCACTTCATCCCCACCGACCTGCACTGAATAAAACACAGCTGCTCTTTGCCATGAATAAATTACCCTCCCAGCAAACACTGACCATGGCCAGCTTAAATAATTGAGATAGATACTCAAATAAACCTTTGATGCCCTAAAACAATGTGTGGAAAAGGTGTATAGCACTACACCACTATTGGCTAAATACAGTATACAGTGAGCTGTGGAGATAACTAGTGATCTGTAAGTCAGTACACATGCACACACACTGGCCTACAGAGCACTCGAAGTTCACACACACCCAGTGCCTCAGGGGCTGCTGGATCAAGTTTGGTTTTTCTTCCTCATACTGGAGGCCATTCAAACCTCTCACTGACTTTAGAGGTTGCTTCTGCTGCATCCTTGCAGGCGGAGGTGTTTGGAAACAAATCACAGCTTTTTGGTATGAAAAATATAAAGTCTCTGAAGAAAATTCTCCAGATCAGTAGTACTCAAGTGTTCTTTTGATTGTGACATTAATTATTAGCTTTTGGAAAAGACTGGCATCTGCTGACTCCAAAGTTTATCCATTTTATATTCCTCCTCATTAAAATGTCATTGAAGCTCCAAGTCATTTTAATGCATTTATACATTATTGCTTCAAGCACTTATGCAGACAGACAATTATAGAGGTTAATGAAAAAGAAAGAAAGAAACACTATAACACATGTTAATAATGATAATCATAATAATAAGTGAAACCATGCAGAAACACCTTTATCACTATCAATACCAACAATAACACCAGTTATATACCAATAGTACTGTTACATATGACCCAATCAGAGGCCTCTACTGTCACTACATGTCTCTTTACCTACCATCATCACAAACCCCGGCTGTTGTCAACAGTACATTAGAAGCAGCCCGCAGAGACACACAGAGCATGAGCTAAAATAATCAGTCATGCTGGAAACACACACAAGGTAAAGTTTCCTTGGCATATCTCTATAACTTCAAGATCACTGCAGTTGTATCAAAACTGGTTCTTTTCTGCCAGAGTTGAACTGCAGTACACAAGCTTTTCATCATGATGTGTTACATCAGTCTAAGCTGCAGTGTGCATCTGCGAGCTGTTTCTAATTAATTTTTGACAACAATGGAAGTCTGTGACTGGCAGGGCTGCAGTCGAGGAGAAGGTATCTGCTTCTGACCATGGAAAATACAGCACACTGCTGATTAGTTTTCCATGAGCAACAATAAAGATAGGACTAAACAACATGGATATTATTTCCGCAATAAAAAGAAAGTTTTTCCTCTTGGTTGAATAATCCATACTGTAAATAATTACTGAAGCACTGGTCTGCAGTCCCACTGTAAATAGTTGAAGGGGTCTTGTCTTGTCATCACTTCAAGCAAACACTGGTGGACTATGTGGTCAGTGGGTTGTGAAGATCTTGAAAGTGTAAAGCTCTCTTTTGGGAACAACAAAAAAAAAAAACCTTTGGTATCTGCAATGCCCCTCGTCTTTGGCAATGGACTTAAGGGAGTGTGGCAAGGCAGGCGTGGCAGAGTTTAAGGCTCCTTTTAGACCACTTAATGGCCTTTCACCCCTTGAGACCTCTAGAGATTTTTATGGTGGAATTTTGCTTGTACAATGCGCAAAGGTTAATGTAACTGGTGGTGGGTGGAGAATGTGTGACCTGACAAGATACATGGTTATAGAATGGGGAAGGGACTGAAAGCATAGTCACTGGTGAGTAGAAGAGAAAGGAAACAGTCATGGAAGATCAGCGAAAGGTCGCATCTATAGTCATTAATGCTTTCCATTGTTTCACCTGTATGATAATGTTAATGTGAATCTCAATTAGAATCATTAGGCCGAAAACAAAAACTGATTAATGTCTTAGGTGACCCAGATCAGTCTAAAATGTGTCAGTTATGATTAGAATAATTGAGGGGAATGTGTGGTTGGGAGATGAAACAATGAAATTACACAATATCAGTTTGCATGCTGTCGATTCAATATTTGATGATGGAGGTAAATGGCCAAGCAGCTGCAGAGTTAGGTTTGGCACCAAAAGAAGGTTAATTCCCCTCAATGAGCTGATGACTCAAGGGGAAAGTAGTGAATCCAGTGTATTCCTCCCTGCCTTAACAATCGCTGTTAATGATCCTTTGAGAAAAACATTGAGCCCACAGTTGCCTCAAAGTGACACAGTGACTAATAGCGGAGGTCTGGAGTTGCACCATGCAGGTCCCGGGTGTAAATATGTGTAGCTCTATGATTGTTTAGCAGGGCGTTGTAGAGAAAGGGCAGGCTTGCTCAGTCAACTTTCTCTGGATAAATAAATGTTTAAAAATGGCAGTGAGAGCAACAGAGAAATGGAGCATATCAATGCCTACAGCACTAAATAATACGGTAAATCACCTTCAAGTGTTGAGAATTTACACGTCTAAAAAAATGATGACAATGTGACATTAAATGTCTGTGCATACCTTTAGAAGAATCCTTTTGACCAAATTTTAGCCCTAAGAATGATTCGATGTTTGTTTGTGGGCCAAATGATTCATCTGATAGATTTTCATTCAAGTTATTTTTTTGTACCGTTTTTATGCCTTCATTTTATTGGAAAAGTAAAGACAGGAAATGCAGAAGAGAGAGATATGCAGTAAAGGGGAAAGGTCAGGAGTTAAACAGGAGACTTCCTGCTCAGGACTAAGTATGAGCATATGGTACTCATCCTAACCACTCATCATCCACCATCAGGGTGCTCCTGCAATATGAAATATCAACAGCTTTGACCAAATGAATAAAATACAATTTTACAGTCTTTCTCAAGATAAAAACATGGATGCAACTGAAAACACTGGAAAAAGCTTGCAAGTGAGTCAAGAAGTGTATTTGTTTGTTTAGCTCTCTCGGGAGCCACAAAAGGCCGTATACAATATTTCACACATATACAGCCGCACTCCCCCAACCCTGTAAACAGACTTTGATGTGTAAAATTGGCTGGTTTTCCCTTAAAAACCCACTGTATGTAGAATATAAAAATCCCATTCCCATTTTGGTGCACCTGGTAGACAGCAATGCACGCAGCTCAACTCATCTTTCTTTCAGTAAATAATGAACAACAAAGGGAATTTTTTTTTTTACTGGCTCTTGGAACATAAATGGACACAAACTAATTTTATTGTATAGATGTTAATATGTTCTACCCCTTTCATGCAAGTGTTAAAAAGCTTTATATTAGACCCAGACAGACGAGAGATTTGTTATCAGCCTTTGTAATGTTATGATCTGAACATCTCACTGTACAATTTGTAAACCTTTGATAGAAAAAGCTCTTGTTTATGGCTCAGGTGATCATACCTGATATCAGTGCATGCTGTTTACAGTGCACATTTGACACTTGGGAAATGAAATGTTGAAGTTGTGGCAACTTAAGTCTGAGCGGACCACCAGTGTATCTAAATGTAAATATTTCTATAACATCTCCATGTGTTCATACATTTATGTATGTATTCAAGGTCACTTGCAGGCCCAGCTTAGGCTGTGTGACAGAACAGAAGGGATTCTGACAGCAGTATTTTGTAGCTTTAACTAATTCCAGCTCCACTGTCATGCTTAAATACCTTTTCCATGTACCTTCCTTCATTCTGGAAACACTTCAGAGGGAAGAACAGAGCCATAGAAGGAATACATTCAACTACACTCCTTTTTCCTTTACAGTCCACTAATCTGGAGTGTTACCCTCATATAATGCAGCGTTTTTTTCCTCCTCTTTGACTGTACAAGTGTAAAAAATAATGAGTATTTGCTGAGCTGCATTTTCATGTGGCCCCTCTCCTGTCCACACCTTTTGAGTTTTCATCTCATCACACTGCTTTTTTTTTTTTTTTTTTAAAGAATCTATTATTGAGCCATTATTGTACAATGAAGAATATCAGTAAAAGAAAAAATGGGGGGGAAAAAAATCTATTTTATCCTTCTTAAGTGTTCATACTGTGTATGGCAGTTTGTCCACTAACTGCTGCCAATCGAAAGAGTCATGCTGTAGATGCCCTGTTGGCACATTAATTTTTCTTCACTTGACTCCAGCAAATTCCAGTGTATTTGTGTAGATAAAGAAATGTCAAAGTCATGCTGTCAAGCTAACAACAGTTTAATTAATTTAATATTTAGTTCATGAAAAGTCCTTTCTTCCTGGAAACTCTGTACATCTAAAGCTGGTTTTGTTTATGCTGAGTGATAAGGACGCCTCCCATGCTGGTCACCATATGAGCTCATTCAGGCGAAACATCATGCTGTGAGGATGCTGCCATAGCTCATAAAGTCGATAAGTCACATACTGTAAACTTTTGTCTTCTCTTTGTCTCAATGGAATAAGAGTACCACAAACCTCTGAATGCCTCCCGATACTGCCCTCACAACAGCTCTTTGTAACACGTTTAGTTTGGTCTGTGACATCAAGCCAGGACAAATTCAACCACTCCATAAGCAATCCAGCATAGTTACGGTAGGAAATAGTGGCAGTGAAAAATATCTCCCATAGCTGTGAGGCGAATCCTCACAGCTTTGAGAGCAAACTCTCATCAAGGGCTCTCTCATTCTAATTACCCAGCATTCAGAGCTACTCAGCGCAGATTACTCAAACCATCCAGCTCTTTCTGTCTTACTGCTATTTTTTTTTTCAACCTTGCCCACCCTCAACAACTTGTCCCCGCTTTATGACTCAGAGGTAGTTGGCAGGGTGACCGTCCATCTTTATCACCACGCCATCAGACAGGACTCCCCCTGTAGGCCCAAGCTCTTTGTAGCTCAGTGCCAAGCACTGTGCCTGTTTTAGCTGTCCTGATAGCTGAGTGGCCTTGCTGGGGCTGGACGTGCAGCTTCCCACCCCCTGGGCAGCTGCTGGCTCTGATGCACTGCTGTGGGTCTGGCTGAATGTGGATCTTGGTATGGATTCCCTCTCTGATCTTTCCCACTGTAGTTGGGAGCAGACACACATAAGTACATATTTATTCTTAAGCCCCTGGTCCCGGCCAAACTTCTCGAAACAGAGTATGGTTCAGTTTACAGATCTCCAGGGCAAAAACTCTTGTTTTCTCTGAGGCAAAGTATGGATGTGTGTCAAGGTTGTAAAAGCAAGTTACATTTATTGTGAAAGTTTTTTTTCTGCTGCCCTCTTACCTCTGTTTGTCCTGGCATTTACTTTGCCAATATGCAGAGAAAGCAGCCAAAACACAATGCCAGGGAGATGCTGAATTAATGATGCAAGAAACTCTTGCTGGAGTGACAAACCTACCACAGTGGACACTGCATGGACAGATTGTAACATGCAGACCTAGCCTCCACATCCATGCGGCACACCAAACGCTGTCATATTTCATACCTCAGCAGCGAAGCCTTATGGCTTATCTGGCAATGCAGGCTTTTCATTTCATTGAATTAATTCCTCCATTTGCCTTTTGTTTTGCAGTGTGCTCACATATTCATTTATTCACAATAGAATGTGTATTGTAGTAAGCGGATGCCTCGTCATTGTCATTCAGCTGGAGACAGAGCACGTACTTAACAAGCGAAAGCTCGTTAGATTAATTTTGTTTTCCTTTTTTCAAGCATGCTGCTCTCTCCCCATCCAATTGTGAAATATGAACACAAAATGACTCTGTGATGCACCATATCATGGCTTTTGAGCTGACACCATGTCACCAATAACAATGGCAATACAGTAAAGATTAGGGAGTTTAGCTATTTGTTGCCGTTGCAAAGCCTTCATGTTGATGTTTTTCAGTTTTGCTGTAGCAGTTATGGAAGTGGATGTTTCAAGCTCATTTCTTTCTTTTTCAGTCTTGCATCCATTAATCCATCCATCTTTTACCCAGTAATCTTTTTAAGTCTTGTGTTGCCAGTAAGGAGTAGACCAGATCTTCCTTTCTCAACAACTCCTACCCTCTTGATGTGTTTTTTAGCTAATGTCTTCATTAGCTGTTTTATTATCACCATTCCTCAACTTTTTTGGACCAATGCAAACCAATAGCAGAAGAGTGAGAGGACAGTATTGTGGCCCACACTTCCTTTCACCACTATATCCCAGTACAACACCTGCAATAACTGCAACTGACACCCCCCATTAATCCCATGATCCTTCTTACTGTCACGCATGAGTAAGACTTTGAAGACATGTTATCCCCTCTCACGTGGATGGAGAAAGCAGAAAACCTCACACTTTTAGGTGCCAGCGTTCATCCTGACTCATCACACTCAGCTGCAACATGTGCCAGCACACACTAAAATCAAAATCCACTTAAGCCAGAATGATGGCATTATCTGCAAATAGCCATCCCAGCTCAATCAAAATGTCACTGAACAGGACATCCTGTAGGGCACTCCTTGAGATCTTGTCCAAAAATATCACAAAGTAGAGTAAACCAAGCTTTCATCCTAAGTCTGCAGGGACCAAATGTCTTCTGCTAATGATCCAAGTACCTCCCAAAGGAATTAGCCTTTAACAAATCCACAATGAAGCAGGATTGCAAGCAAATTCTTATGACTTTGCCATTACTTAAAACAATGTTACAGTAAAGGCAGATCCACTGTCACACTGTTTCCTAACTGTCATATATGTAGTAAACTGTCAGAGTTTCTAATCAGATGGCTGAACCAGCTCTGCTGGTGTTTTTTAATGTTGGAGACGAGGAGCTCTATCCCAAGTCCCCCACCTTCTCCCTAAGGATCAATCTTATCCTTTCAGTCACTAACCACAGCTTGTGGCAAGAGGTGATGGGTAGAATACAGATCACTTTTTCGATTGAGAGCATTGCTGTCATACCTTTTTTTTTTTTTTACTTGTCTGGTACAAAGTGTGATATAACAATTATAAGTATATATATATATATATATATATATATATATATATATA
>CM076657.1:8542693-8640302 GCA_038496675.1 Rachycentron canadum | reverse complement strand
TATATATATATATATATATACATATATATTATTATATTATAAGTGTGAATAGCAGTTGCAGTTTGAACAAATCACTCATTAACAAGAAACCAAATATTCTAACTCTTCTTGGTCCCATTTATATAAAAATGGGGATCATGTCTATCTGCTGGCCAAGGGCACAGCTCTCAAGGTTCAAATGCCATTTGCCAGAGTTGTTTTTCCATTTTCAAAGCATTGGCTTTTTTCTCTATTTTCTGCTCCTTTAATTGGTATAACTGCATGCTGTTGATTTAATTGCATACTTACCCAACTGTTCTTAACACAGTTGTTGTTTTCTTTCAACTGCCACAGCAGATGACCATCTGCATATTTGATTTGGCATAGGTTTTACGCAGGATGCCCTTCCCGACACAACTTGGGTTCAGGGAAGTCAGGGATTGAATTGCCAACCCAGGAATCTGTGGCCAAACTGCTCTACCACCTGAGCCATGGCCTGCACCCCTCTATTCTCAACTCAGTAATACTCCATAATATAGTGGAGCTTCTAAGATTTCCCCACAGAGGGAAAGGAGAATTGAGGTGGATACTGATGTATCCTGTAATTGAAATTAACAATCTCATTCACATGGACCCTCAGAATCACAGCCTAATTGCCTCCCTCATTAAAAAACATGTGTTGTGTCTTTGCGATCTGCACTAGGTTTCATATTAAACTGGATTATTGCTGCCACATACAGTACAGTCGTATATCATTCTTTTTTTTTTTTTTGTCAGGTCATTTGCCGACTACATGGGGAAAGTGAGATAGCACTGCTCACTGGTATGCTATATTCTTTAAATGAATAAGCTTCATTATAGAGGTCTCGCTCCTCTGAACTTCAATTCCACTCAGTGTCCGGTCCCCCTCTGTTATACTGCCTCGATCGTTAGGAAATTTAATTACAGCTCCTGAAAAAACTTGAATCAGATGGATTATCCACAGTGGCCATGAAGCTTTGTTTCAGAGTGGGAGGCTTCCAGGAAATTTCCAGAACACTCTTAAGACTTGCCAGCCTTCATTTAGAGACAGGATTTAGACCAAACGCACCATTAAACAAGTCCATTTAATGTGGTGCTGGAATATGGACTTCACAGTCATTCCGAAGCTGTTTCACTGAATCACAGCTCTTATATGAAAGAGAAACCATTTCTAAAATCTGAGTATTGTATGTGAGTTGAAAGGGCTGAAAGACAACACCACAAATACAGATGATAAAATATGAACATTTGCTTCATAGATATCAAATATCAGGTACGTTGACTCTTGACCAGTTATGAACTTCATTGTGCCTTGAAATGAAAAGATAACATTCTTTTATTCCTGTGCATGACACAAACAGGCGTCAAAAGGGAACATTATTTCTTTGTGAGAGGTCACTGAAATCAGTTTTCATATTTTCACAAGTTCTTTCTCTTTGTTATCAACAGCACATACACATATACATGCATGTGTAGACACATGCACCCACTTGCTCAGGAAGTGAAAGATAAATGTTGTTAATAATGCATCTTTCAACTAAAGTGTTGAAACAGGTGTCAGTGAGAAATGGGTCATCAGTGTTTGCAGGTTCCAATGTGTTGATGGATTATCTCACTTTCAAGTGTGCTATTCTCAATCACAGTCTGACAGTTGTGTTTGAAATGCTGCTCAATATTTGATGAAGCCACGTCAGATCTCGGTGAGCACCCATTGTATTAAGCTGCACAACCTGTTCGAGATTCTCTTCTGTCATGCACTATTTTCATACTTTATATTACTTGCAATGTGATGATGCACATTTTTCAGTGTATTTCAAGTATTAAAGGCTTTGATTTGAAAATTGCTTTGATGATGTTTAACTGAAGTCAGGTTCGCTTGAAGTTATCAGTTTGGAAATCCTCTTCTCAGAACCTGAAAAATTTTGCCTTGTGTTGACTCATCGGCAGGCTTGAGCATCCAAATAGTGGCACAAATCAAGGAAAGCCATTTTAAGAGCTCAGAGGAAGACATTTCAAATCCTGCAAAATGACAAATCTGGCCTATGATGACGAGGCTGAGCTCGAGGCATAAAATCCATTTGCTCCTCCAAATATTCTGTTCTTCATACCTACTCCATAGTTACGTTGAACATTGACACAGCTGACCACGACATTTACAGGCTTGCTGTTGAAGAACACAGAGAGATGTCACTTATTAAAAAAGTTACAAAAGGCTCATGTGCCTCGGGATTCAAAGGTTGAGTTGCTACATGCACAAGATTCTGATGACAATACAGATATTGGACCTTCAACCTTGATCACTTTTTGTCTGGTGTAACAATAATGTGCATAATTTTAACCATTGTGTAGATAAGAATTTCTGTCATGACTTTGATCAGTATTTCTGAAATGCAAAACCACTATAATTCAATCAGTTATGTTGTTCGCCGTTCCTAGTTTGCAAATACTTGTTTTGATTTGACAATAAATAGAGCATAACTATGCCAACGTTGATATAATTGCTATAACACAAGATAATTTGGTGTCAATATTGCCTTAATATTGGCTTTATTTGATCCACAGTTATTTAATTACTACACCAGCTTGGGTAGTCTTCTTGCCCTCCGGCTGCTCTAAAATGCAAGCCTTTTAGAATGGCTTCAAAAGGTAGTTTAATTGATTGTCAACCTGTGATAATGCCATGTTTGATCTTAAATGGAGACATGCGCGTCACCCTGCTTTCATTCTTATGCAAATAATTACAATTGTAAATTACATGCAGAATTAAAACTGGCAGCACAGAAAGAATGGTAATGTTTATATAGTGAAGGTGTGTGGGCTGGTCATGTGAGTCAGGTCCATGTGTTTGCCTCCTATCTCACATTCATTTAACATTTCATTTTACTAATGACAACAATCTTTTCCTCAGATTAGTTCCCAAACATTAACCAGAACCACTTTCAAACATGGTGTAGCTGCCATGACCCCAAGGTTTCCCTAACCTTAAACAAGTGCTTTCAGTAACCCAGACATAACCATAATCATACATGAGCTGATATTGTTGGGTAAATGAGTCGTGCCGACAGAGAACATTTTGTATGTGTTCATTATGCAGTCATCTTCAAAAAAACGTTGGCAGTGGACACTGTGCAGACACTTTGAAATAAAAGAACTTAATCTGGACGACGTCACATTTTCTGCAAAAGCTGAATGCACAATAATTATGTATGAGTGTAATCTTCAGGAAGAAACAGCTGTCCTTTCAGTGAGCCGGTTACTCAGAAAGAATATAGCTAGTAAAGACTATCACGGTCTGTGATAGCTCTTCAGGATGGGGAGCCACTGCTTGCTGCACTCTGCAGCATCTCTTCTAAATTACCTTTTGTCTGCAGCCCAGCACACACAGACTATAGTTAGTTGTCTTTTCCATTTGTTTTCTTCTTTCAACCAAGCAAATCTCAACCTCCCCATCTGTCTGTTTTACATATGCCGAATTTTGATCACCCCATCCTGCAGCGAAAGACCATATTTACCTTCCGAGCTTTTTTCATTGCGTAGGCTCAGGTTAGTGTCATGGTATACCCCCATCCCTGTGTTTCATTCGTCCTCCCTACATCTGTTACTTCCTACATCCTGCCATTGGGATTCTGCTCACACTGGCCTGTCTAATTAGAGTGAGGCAGAGAGAAAGAAAAACAAAGGCCTCTCCTTTTTTTTGCTTCCCTCCACATGTCCTCTCCCTCCTTTCAATGCCTCTAGTTTTCCCTCCCCTCCCTCTCACTCCCCAGTCAGCTGGATCACAGGGACACAGTGCTAATTGATTTGTTAAAAGGCACTGGGTTCCTCATGGTATTTTAAGGACTTTACTGTGTCAAGGCAGAACAATGTGTAGTTTTATTTTTCAAATGACAGGGAGTGTGAGTGGTGCAGCAGCTCCTCCTTCTTTGTTCCTACCTACACCTGCAGTATGTGTGCATGGGAGCAGAGATTGTGAGTTGATTGTAAGCTGAATAATTTATTTGTTTGGAGTAGCCAGACTAGTTCCTACATTTTCCTTCACACCACTGTGCTTTGCTTTTATGTTTATTTATTTAAAATTATACTACATTTCAGGACAATCCATATACGAGTTATCAACAGAATCTTTCAGAGTAAATTATGCAGCACCTATTGATGCCCCAACAAATTATCAGTGTAGGGTTAAAAGTGTTGGAAGCAAAGTAATGTTTATGTAATGCTGTGTGCTTCCAAAAGGTTTTGTTGAGAAACTTATTCCCTCATATCTGCATTACTTTGTTTCATCTATCTATCTCTGTCTGTCTGTACTCTGTGCATTCTCCCTCTGCTGTGGAGGATGATCAATATTTCAGTGAAGTGTCATTTCAGTTCCAGGCCTGTTTATCCCCGCTGTCTACATCAAGGATTTGAGATGAGCTGCCCCTGGTGCTGCTGTTTTTGCAGAATCATGTGCATACATGCAGAGCAGTGGACATACATGTATGGACACACGCTCACACATACTCCATCATACAGCCCAGATCCATTTTGCCACCTCAACTAGCACAGCTGGGCCAACAAACCACTCACCACAACTCTCCAAATTACCCAGCTGCCCCATGCTTGGTCCAGCTGCCCCTGTAAGCCATGCTCATTTATAATTGAGCCTATGTGACAGGCTCCAGCATTAACACACTCCACTGTCCACACACAAACACCCAGCCAGACACAAATTCCACACTGCAGGAAAGCATGCATTCCTCCATATGTGTGTCTGTCCTGCTGGTGACTTCCCAGCAGTGAGGCTGTGTCTCAGCTGGACTGGTTCTTCCTCAAAGCTTGCCACCTGCTGCCTCATACCCATCCTGATCAGTCACTGTTAATAAGAAAATTCAATCATCAGCCCATCACAAATGGGTTAGCCCCCCACCTCCCACTATCTGGAAAAACAGATGAAGTAAAGAAGAGGAGGAGGAGAAGCTGGCAATAAATAGGACTTATACATATTCAGCATTGTACAGTCAGGTTTTGGCAGTCCTCAATGAAAAGAGGGCAGATCTTGGATCTATTCCTTCGACTCTATGCATCCAAGCAGACTGCCAAACATACTTAGCAAGTGCTGCAGATGGGAGAATTGTAATGTTTTGTTAGAGAAAACAGATTCAGTGAAGTTTTTATGACTGCCTTGTTGTGGTTGTACAGGGGCTTCCGCCTAATGATCTGCATCAGATTAGGAAGATAAATCATTAAACACAGCCATTTGTTGCCATGCTCAAATTGACCTCTTTGGCCATGAAATGGAGTGTAAACAATCATCAAAATAAATAAATAAATAAATAATTAGCTTGCAATGGAACCCCTTTCTCTTTTACTATTACAATGTCTTATCTCATGCTCCTGATCCTTCTCCACCTCTTACCTGCCCTCCCCTGCTCCTCTCCACCCTCCTCCCTCTCTCATTAATTGATTTGTCTCACTTCATTAGAGCCATTTTGCACCGGTAGAAAATTTCAGACTAATTTTCTCATTGTGTTTCATCATCATTAATATCAACCTTTACTGTCACTCATAAAAACCTGCCTCGGTTCCATCTCACATGTGCTCTTGTCTTTTTGGATCAGAATTCAGACTCTAGCTGGAATGTGAATAACTTCTTTAATCACACTGTGCTCATTGTTGGTGATGGTGACTTTTCTGGTTTAGATGCCCTCTGTCATAAAATCTACCACCAGTTCTGGAGAAAGTTTTAGTAGTTTCTACAGGACAGAGTGCACAGGAACACAGACAGTTTTATTTTTAGCCAATGACCACAGAGAGGCCTTTGAATGCTTGATTGAGATTTTCCTTGTAAGTCTTTCTATGTCAGAGTGTGGGCAGAGTCACCTCACAGCAGCTAAATGAACCACTTTAAAACGTCTCCGCTCTTAAATTTCACTCTGCTGTTCCTGGTTAGAATATTAACCAGGCTCCCACATTGGTGGGTATACCATCGTGGTTTATAATGGGCCATTTGATGGTTAAATTGAGGCACAAAAGCAAACCAGGAGAAGCAAATAGTTATCAATAATTAGATTTCAAACAACAGATGGGTCTCTTGGAGGGGAGGAGAAATGTCTTGGTGAGAGGAGGACAGGGATCACTGGCTGTTGTCACTGAGCTCCTGTTCTGACAGGAATAATTTTCCTCCCTGATACATGTCAGTTCTGCAAAAACATATAAGCAAGAAAACATCAGCATCATACAACCAACAGGCATCATTTAGTCATGTCGTTAAAAGGATCTGAGATGGCCAATATAGCTCAAGTTGTGGTCTCACTGAGTGAACTGCAGTTGACAGGGAGTAGTGCTCTTCTGATGGCAAGTGCTCTTATGATGATGTGGAGCATTGCAGACAGATGATAGTGGTTTGGAGCTCATCACTTGCTGTGAAACCAATTCAGTAAGAAATTTCAAGTTGATTCAAGAACAATGGAGCTTTTCATTTCATATTCATATCTAATTTGTGTATTTATTGTAATGCTCTGTATGGATTCCTTCATTTTGACATGTTTCAGACATCCTGTACAGAAAATATGTAAATGGTATGTTGCCAGGTACAGAACATGGTTAAATACAGTGAATTTTCATATGGTTTGCATATGTGATCAAATTTGGATTTCACTATCTGGATGATAGTCACAGTTGTGACAAATTGATCAGTTACTACTTCAGTACGTTTTTACATATTGAATAAAGTCAAAGGAAAAGACACATTTCGAACAAAAATGGTTGAATTAGCTATTATTATTACTATTGTTATTGTTGTGATTATTATCATTATTATTGTTGTTGAAGAATGAAGAATAACGTCAACAAAACACAATGTTATATATTTATTTATATATATAATATATTTTTCTATTGCACAGGTAAATGACGTGGACCTGCATGTTTGGCATGTTAACTGGAATGTGGAGAGCTACCTGATAGACGCATTCTCTTTTAAACAGCAAATCCAATTCTAATCAGAAGAATTATTGACTCCGGCAAACAAACACATGAAGTGAATTAGCTGGCTGACGGGGGGAAGTCAAGTACATCCGCCAGACAATAATTATTGGATTAACAATGGATTCCAATGCGTCTTCCAGTGCAATCACTAAAAAGGTTAATTGAAGCGACTCTGAAATCCAAAGGCTTAATAGCACTCTAGAATGCTATCACCATTTAACTTAGCAAAAATCAACATATTAATGCAGAGAACATCATTATCAGGATACACAATGCCTCACTGTCATTTCCAGAATAAACCACTTCCAGTCAAATGCTGCTGTTGTTGCTAAAATCCACATACAAGCAAAGCTCCACTTTGTATAGGTCAGACACTACCTCTCTGTGAGAAGCAAACTTTTTTTTTTTTTTTTGATGGTGAACACAACCTAAAAAGCAAACCTCGTTTATGCTCTGTGGCTGCCCACAGTATTGTGACTGTGCCCTAGGGACACTCAACTCCATCAAACAGGAGAAACAAACAGAATCAGCAGCAAACAGAGTGTCTGCTCCTGCTGTGTAGCAGAGTCTGTCCTCGGCTGGTGCAGCTGAAGATTTGATGTGTGCGGGTATGAGTCTGCGTGAAGTGAAAAGTGATGAATGAGAATTGATGCTCATTAGTTTTTCCTGACAGTACTATTGGAGGGTTACACCTATAACGGATTTCTGACAGAAAATAACATTCCTGCTTTTGTGGGGTGACCGGCTTTGAAAAAGATAAAAAGACAGCCCTCATTCGAAGTGTATTCCCCGACAGTTGACAGACAGTCTGAGATAGCCTCTGTATTTGTGTGTATTGGTTAGATGAGTAAAAAAAGATCAAAGTGCTATGTGGTTTCACTGGCAGAGAGGAACACACTTTACCCAGCATGCTTGGTTCTCCTGGAGTCTTCCCAGCTCTCCACATTCCCTGTTGTTACTGAAGCATCCGACACACTTGCATTGACTGTGGCCAAAATATTGGCCCTGACTGTGCTGAGCTGGACTGTTTTGTTGCTTTGCAGACAGACAAACAGGCTGAGCTCCTCTGGTGTGCCCTTCCACCAGACCGAAGCAGACCAGCCAAGCTCAGCCGGCTGCTGCGGCTTGTCTCTGCTTGTTTGGACCAGCTCAGAATCTGGCTGTGCTACATCTGGCGGTGACCCAGCTCCAGAGCCACCTTGCTTTCACAGGCAAAGTCCTGAAAGATTGATGAGCACCCAAAGCATGCAGCAGTCTCACAGGTGCAGGGGGACCACTAATGGAACTTCTAGACACATCCTGACTGGACCCGTCTTGTCCTGACTCAACAAATCCTGCTCTGATATCGTTCAATCTTATCATTTTTCCTGCTCCACCCGGGCTGCTGCAGAATGTGATGCCCTCCCCTGTCAGCATGTGTTTCATAACGATTATTCTAACTTCGATCCACAGTTTCCCCAGTGTCCTCTTTAGGGATTTCAACAGGCTTGAACTTTGATTAACCCTAATTCAACCACAGAAGGTCACTGCGGGGGCTGTGTGAGTGTGTCAGTCGGCTTGAATAAATACATTTTAAAAATCTGTAATGAACTTTCAGCCTAATTGTTGACATAGGAAATAAATAAGGCCGATTGGGCCATTTTTAGCTTCACATGAGTGTTAACTGACTTGATTTATAGTGAAACATCTTAACAAGTCCATGTTTTCAAACCAGATATCTAATCAAATGGTTTGAGCATTCCTCTCATTTTAAGGAGAGGAGCTTCCATTGTTTGTAACTGGGTAGGAACAGGAAAGAACTCAAAAAAAGTCCTCTTTTCTTTTTGAACAGGTGCTTTAGATATTTTTGCATGGTACAGTTTGATGTCCAGTACTACTACAACGGTGCACATTTTCTGACAACAGTGTAATTGCTCTACATCTAAAAAAAATATCAAAAGCAAGACTACCCTGAAATAATGGAAAAAGCATGCCACATTACACACTGTTCCTGACTCGCAGAGGAATGGATGATGTGGGTCAATTTTTACCAGACTTGATTGAGTAGGGAGCCAACCATCCATGCAGAGCAGAGTGCAGCGTGTATGCAAAGCTCACTTTAATGAATTTCAATCTGCCACCCTGTCCCTCTATCAACCCACCTACCTTTAAAATTTACCCAAAATGGTTAAAGGAAGTGTTACGGTGAGAAATCACAAGCCTGCCAGATACAGAAGTGATTTTGATGAATTTCCTCATCAAAGACTCGTCACGCCTTATGGCAGATCTCTATTTTGCATCTGACCTTCTCCTGTTAAATACCTTGTTTCATAGCAGTGAGGTAAGCAGATAACGGCCTTCAGCTTCACTGCAGGGGCAAGAAAAGCTCTTATAAACTGTTGTTTTATCAAACTCTTCCTACAGACGACACAAAGCACAAAGAAAAGCAGCAAAACAAAACCTTGAACCAAAAAGCAAAATGATTCTCTAAGCCAAACCTTTATGCAACATTATCTGGTGATTTGTGCTCCTCATGTTCTTTGCAGTAAGCTATTAACCACTGTAATTACAACTGCAGTGATACAGGGATTGGAATGTGATGTGTGTTTAAATAGATATTGTATATGTGTGTAAGTTATTAAAACCTACAGCAGCAAATGGGGATCTTTTGGTTGTCTCGGAGCTGACTCGTGTCTGGTCAGTGCAGAGCACTTTTTAATTCAAGATGTAATCTTTTTCCATTAGAATAAATTGTGCCCTAAAGACACCCAGCTAGAATAAGATGATTTTCCCAATTGAAAAAATATATATATTTGGGAAATGTACCCCCCTCACGATGTTTAAATGAAAATCCATTTAGGAACATTTCACTGGTAGTTTTGTTCCCCTTTCCAGCTGTTATATTGCTTCAGATTTACAATGTTTTAACTCCAGTTGCTTCATTTTCCATAACAATATCTCCTCCCTTTCTCATGGAGATGAAGGGTAATGAACGTGGCAGATTGGTATATTGGTGCAGGGAAGTGCACATGGGCATGCTTTGCCTTACTGAAGTATTCCAGGGACAAATAACTGCTGAGTGCTTGATGTACAAAAAGCTCTTTTCCTGTAACACTTAATGAAACATGGTAGTGGTAATTATTTGATATGAGATCAGGCGCCTGTAATAATTTCGCCCTTCATGAAGGCACCTTAGGCTCCACACAACCTGCACAGAGTATTTGGGGACTGTGGATGGACTGGACAGGCTGCGTGTGCATGGGTGGCTTTGGAGAAGTGGTGTTTACTAGAGTGGGCTTTGAGAAGAGGGATTAGTCCTCTTCCATTTAAGCAGTGTGCAGTGGGCTCTGGCTCTGCTGCTGGAGCAGCCAGCACTCCACTCAGCCAGATAAGGCAGACAGAAACGGCTCCTGAAGCAGTTCACATCATATACTAACACACTGGAATGTATGCTCACAAATGCAGACCTATAGGCAGAAATTGTGAGTTTTTTTTAAATACATACATGATGATTCTTTTTTGCAAAGTCCTGTAAGTCTTGTTTTATAATCACTCTTCGGTTTCAAATGCCTGATTATCATTTGCAGTATATATCAGTGTGGTGCTTGGATGCACAAGGAATAATGACAGCGCAAACATAGAAACTCATAAGCATGCATTAAATGGCTTACTTGGGGGTGGGATTAGAGACAACAAGGGGAGTCATAAATGAAGTAAGAGTAAATGGATAAAGAGAGATGAAGAAAAAAGGAGTGGAGGCACCAGACGTGCAGAGGAGGCAGAAACGGGTTCCCACAGAGTAATGTGAGAGCAGAGGAGGTTGAGAGAGGTATGATGCAAGGGATTGGATCTTTCAACCGGTAATCGCTTAGCTACCCAAAGGGGACAACTCCCTCTTTCCTGCTCTCTCTCTGCTCACTCCCCTGTCAGAACGAGGAGGAACAGGCACTGGATTGAATTGTAAAAGAGGCAGAGGATCAGAGACAGGTGGAAAATGAGAGGAGCAAAGGGCAGAGTAGGGGAGAGATGAGGCAGAAATGGTGACGGTCCCTGCGCCTGAACGGGTTGGAGGTAGAGGGTCTTTTGCACATGTGTGGTTTTGTGCTCGTGTGCCTGCATGTACATGGGCATGTTCTTGTTTATGAGCAGGTCTCAAGAGACAGTGTGTAGACTATTGCTAGAGAGGACCTCTCCTATTCAATCACTCCATGGGTCCTCTCTAGGAATTGACACTCAGGCGAGCATCTCCTGGGAAAGAGGGGAAGTAGAATGAGTGAAAAGTAGAATGATATCCATCAGTAATATAAACAGCTGGAGGTACTGCTGGGACAAGGAAGCATTCAGTGCTCTGACTCCCCTGACAGTGGGCTCAAGGGAACTCTACCATATTGCTAACATGTGAATCCTATGCCTTTACAACACAGTATGCAGCTACAGATTATGGACTGGAGTGGAATTAGACCAGCAACTCAATAGTTAACACAAGTAGGCAAATAGAAATTAGGGTTATTACCACAACTACTATATCCATAGATTGTTGCTAGTCTTTTCAAGGCCAGACCCACTAAACTCATGTTTATAACCTAAAACAGGAGACTTGATACAGAACACTCAGTTAGGAGGTTATTAATATCATTATTAACATAAAACAATAATACATTTTCTCTTGTAAAAGAAATTACTGGGTAGCTCTATCTGGCCCCATTCTAAAGAAAATCAGATGAAAGCCCTGACAATCAGCACTCATCACATCCTTTCATCCTTCAATTGCAAGGCAAATGGAGCAAAAGCACGCACTCCATCTCATGGGCTTGATGCATGTATCGTGTGCAGGAATACATTTTTGAATACTAACAAAATGAAGTATTCATTGACCTAATTACAGCCATGACTCATTAACGTACATGTGCGGTATACATGATGATATTCAAAGAAAGAATGCCTATGAATCATGGATCGCCCACTGTGAACACACATCAATCAGGACTGCCTTGTTCAATAAATAGACGGTAATTGGGCCCAAAGAAATTTAGTTATTTGCAGGCAGGCCTTATTAGATTTAGAAAAAGGTTCTAGTTGGTCCCCTACTGGAAATGATACTTTTTAAAAGGACAACATCAGTGGTTTTACATGTTTTGGCCTATTTAAAACAAACAGAACAGTGATTTGAATCACAGCTGTACAGTCTGATGCCTGTGCTTTAGCTTGATTTCCAACCATTCAGACAACAAATCCCTTTTGTTTGTGAAAGTTACAATGAATCCTCTAAACCAATCAGAAAAATATGGTGTTTTTAGTTGCCCTCCTGAACAACACAAGCAGGACAGCACTATTTGTCAGTGCCTTGAAAACTGCTGCAAAAAGAAAATGTGATCTGACTGCTATCATGAAGGTTTGGATAGGTTTAGTCGTAACACAGGAAAAGAAACCAAGGTTGACTGTCAGCAGGACATGGGAAGTAAAGAGTGGTCTCCTGTGTCGAAGTCTGACATCTTGTTGACCCATCTAACTACTTCAACCCCCTACCTCTGCAGTCTTTATGGCTCCATAACAACATCACACCATTTCCTCCTTTACTCCTTCCAGGATAGAGTCATAATTCATTTGGTGAAACCGATGTTTCAGCAAAACGATTGATGCTTCTCTTTGGAGGACAGTATCTAGTGTTACAGGCACACGTCCCTGCAGTTGCATGCAAAAACTTAAACCCTCCGTTCTCAGACATCTGAAATTTCATAGTTTGCTGCTTATCAGCAATCTTTTTTCATATAAAAAAACTGAAGAAATTCACAGCATTGTTTTCACAATATCAGTCTTAACTTTCTGTTTTTCTCTCTTTGAGATTAGAAAACCGCCCTCATCAATTCTTTTTGTCAGATGATTAAACATCAGGTTTTTTTTTTTTAAATGTGCCATTGCCACAAGTGTTGAAGATGGTCACAAAACAAAAATGAAGCTTTAAGAAGAAAAAAAAAATAAGTCGAGTTGTTCACTGTGACAAATAGCTTGGAGATGCAATGGAACTAAAATATCAAGGCTGTTCAAGCTGATTTTAATAGCACTCTGAAATAAACTGAACTGCCTGGAAGGTAGGAAATCAGTCAGGAAACTTGTGGTATTCTTTGGAAATAGTTCACGATAATGTAAAGCCTCCTCTGTGCATTATGTTAAAGTTCTAGTGGAGGCAGTTACCCATAATGGGCTATGCTCTCTTTATCTCTTCATCACCCCAGCTACCATCTTCACACATCTGGTGAGCAGATAGAGGCTTGTCCTCCAGGCTCATCGTTAGCACCAAACATGGGGATTGGTTCATTTGATCAGGTTCCCCTCTCTCCACTACACATGTTCTCACCCATCTCTTTTTCAGCAGTACCAGCGCAACCACCCTCTCATTTCGTCTATCTTTTCTCGCCCGGCAGCTGCTGAACAAGTTCTTTTTCAGAGGAGTGCCTGAGAGAAGCCATCAGAAACAATGACAGGCATGTTTAATAATGTAGAGAGGAGGATTGCTAAATGCTTTGTAGGCTTCAGGGAGATAACGTAAACCTAATCATAGGTCTGATGTAGTAAATACACAATAAGGAGGCGTGGAGTTGTGTAGACAAAGGGGTGGGAGTCTTCCCATTACTATCCATCCATTCATGGAATAAGCGTGGGAGGGAGTGAAGATGGTGGAGGGTGTAGTTATTCCTCATGAAATCTCTAAAATGATGTATATATGCTGTGCAGAGAGAGACAGAGAGTTTTTGTGTATGTGTATGTCGTGCTCGTATCCCCTGTATACTTTCTCACATTTATTGATCAATAGCCTTGGACTTCCTGACCCCTTTTAGCACTGTCAGTCAGGCAGCTTATTCTCACCCAGACGCCCCCTCAGTGCTGATTGAATGTCAGTGTTGAGGTCGTGCAGTGCTGTGGTTCTACTTGACTTAGCACGGCTGCATATCTTGGAAGTATTTTATATTTTTAATTTCCTGCCTGTGTCATGCACACTAATTCTGCACCACTGGGTGCGGAAACATTTCAGCAGAGCCTTGCAAGAGCCTTTATTCAGCCTTCATGCTGAATAAAATAAAACAGAGGAGCCCTCGAAGTTACTCGAACAAATCGTACACGTGACCTTGATAGTGTGACAGGTGACCCTTCTCGCTAAGGTCCATCATCATTTGTTGTTCGATGCTACCTGAGGAGAAGGAGTCCTAAGGTTAAAGCATGTTGCTTCTGCTTCACGTTGTTGTTACCTTTTGTGTTCTGTTTTGCGCTGGAAAGATTTATGGGCCTGTCTGCAAATAAAACTGTCATTGTTTCATCAAGCTGCTTCCAGTCTTGTTTATTTTATTGGACTAAATGGGCCTGTTTGGAAGCCCTATTTCCCACTGCTCATGAGTGGTAGCCTACATGTTGAAGAGTAATTTTATTGCTAAGTTGCTATGAGCCTTCATTTCCAGGACAGCTCATTTATATCTACCAGAGAAACCGTTTCACTTATCATCTTTGAGAAAGTACTCAAGTTGAAAAAAAAAAAAAAAAAAAAAAAAAAAATCACCAAAGCTGCTAATCTGTTAGCTTCTTATCTGCTGATTTGCCCGCTAAAAGGTGTGTATCTATCAATGCTAGCCTTTCCTAATGTGTAAGCCAACGGTGAGTCATAGCAGAATGAGCAGCTTATCTCCCTTCTGCCTGAGATGAAGCTCATACTGAACATGCAGGGCTGAATATTTTAAGATTTGCAGCTTGAATGGGTTCTTTAAAAATAAGTTTAGAGTCATTTAGCCACTAATGTCACCTGGTAGATTTCAGCAGCAATTAAATTCATTATGTCCTCTCTATGATGAAACTTGCAAGTGAATGATGAAATTACTTCCCAAACTGACGCAACCTTTGGCACTCAATTAAGTGCAGTTGGCAATGGAACGCATCCTCAGTCAACAGATGCTTTGGGAATCAAAAGGGTTGGAAAAAAAAATGTTGAAGTTATCACACTAGGGGGAAAAAAACAGCCCAACTGCATCTGAATTTTTAGGCCCTGACAACCTTATCAGAACAATCTAGTCCACATTATACAGCGAGAATTAACTGTATTCTGTTGTTCCACTGTGGCCCAATTGTGTCAACTCCCACTTAAGTATCTCTGTGGCTATAAATAGCACGTACATATTGCATATATCACATATAAAAATGAGAACTGAAATGAAAAAGGCAATGAAATAATGTGAAACTGGTGATCATTGTAACATTAACTGCTTATATGTGTGTGTGGGACCAAGTATTGACTTAGAGGCCAAAGACCTGCCCCTTTGGAGCCTGTTTGTGGTTTGTTTAGCTCTAAGTGAAAGCCACAATGGTTCTTATCATCTCTCTCTATTTCTGTCTCTCTCTGATTCAGGTTTGATTCACACTTCCTACTCAATCAAAACCACTAATGAACTTGACTCCCTCATGAACTTCATAAGAAAACCCTTTATCCCTCTCAAATAGGCTTTGACTTACACAATAGCTGAATGCAGCAGTCATTTTAGTTACACTACAATACTGCTATGAGGACCAAAGAGCTTAGATTATGGACATTTTGGGATTCAGATTCCAGTATGGCTGCATTATTACTCATGTAATTGGATAACCTCAAAATCAGTCCCTAAAAACACTGGATGTAACTTTTTTTCCATGTGCACTTTCTCTGCTAGTATCCATAGGAACATATTACATCGTGTTTGATTGTCCCTGTACGAGCTTTTTAGCTGTAGTTCCTAAGGGATTCTTCCAATAGCTGAGGCCCTTCAGGTTTAATTCTGTGTGGATGAGCAATGTTATTAGTGTTTTTCAGTCAGGCTGATCGGGGAAGGGGGCTGCAAAGGAGCTGATGGGAGCGTCTGATAAAGGGTGATTAACCAAGCCACTCTTTAATTGTAATACCTCACAGATGCATGCAAACACACACACACACACACACACACACACACACACACACACACACACANCACACACACACACACACACACACACACACACACACACACACACACACACACACACACGGCTGTTAGCGTAGCCCCCAGCTTCATGTCACACTGGTATTAGAATGGAGGAACACAAGAGAACAGATAAGAGATAGTCCACTGAATTTTCACCAAGGACAAGATTGGAAATTGTTTTATATTCAGTGGAAATGGGTGCTACACTGCCGATGACACTGTGTTTGTGTGTCTGTGTGTGTGTGTGTAATCTATGTTTGCGTAATTTATTTTTACTCTGACAGAATCCACCACAAGACCTTGGGGGACATTAGCACACATACTCAGTTTTGAGGTGCCCTTGCAGCAGTAATGTTGGGTACTATCATTGCCAGGGACAAACCAGCAAGTGTTCCAGTCAGTCTTGCTGCCCAAGGAGCCAACGTGTCGATCTTACTGGTGCTGGCTGACAGTGTTGAAATAAACTGACATAAAGAGACAGTATGGGCTGTTAGAAGCCAAGCCTTGTTTTATTCCCCTTTATCAGTAGGATGTTTTGTTTTCATGGATGGGTGCAGCAGAGGTCACAATCACACATACACAGACCAAGAGCAAATGGATGACTGGACAGAGTAAGTTCGTTGCCAGGCAGGTCATTTAAATACTAGGATTTACCTTGATAAAGACAACCACAGGGAGGAATTAACAGTGCATAAGAACACAAATGCAACGACTGAAAATACAAACACAACATGAATTGTAATTAATTCTATTAGCTGGACTTTCCCACAGGAGTAGTGATAAAACACTTTCGGATGTTTAAACAGACGGCATCAAGAGGAAGAGGGAAGAGATACGTTTGTTTAGGACCCAGCCTTGGATTACTACACAAACACTGTATCAACGCCCAGGCCTCTGAACTGAGTCTTTATGTATTAGTAATGTAATAGAGTCAAACAAGATGAATGCTGTTTTAAAAGAAAAAATAAAATCAGAAGGTTGTTTGAATTTACACAAGATGAGAACAGCCTGCAAATTGTGTCGTAGGTGGAGAGTGAAGGACATGTGCTCTGCTTGCTCTGATCAAAGTGACTACAGCAGCACAGAGAGTGGATACAGTTTGATGTACTGTATCAAGGTGAGGCAGAGTTAGCAGAGACTGCTTCTTTGTAGCCTTCCTTGCACCATTCTTTACATTAAGTCAATAACTATTTAGATCACAATATGTCTTGTTTACTTTAGGTCCTTTTTCATTTGTAATTTAATGTTACATAATGTAATTTAATTTTCCTTTTTGCTCTCTATGCCTCCTTTGTCTCCTCTGTAACTCTAGCAGGAACAGTTTGTTTCTTGTGTACAAAACCTCTTTCAAACATAAATGTGCAGAACCAATGACTTGATGTCCCTGAGTACTAGTATCTGCATAGATCTCTTGTTCGGTATTGATCTTTATTTAGCAACAAATAGCCCTGTGGCTGTGAAGAGGTGTGGCAAGTACTGTGGAAAACAGCACATTTGTCACTGTTGGCTGATTTAAAGCAACAACTAATTTCATTCTGTGTAGGTAAAGCAGTGGACCGGCTTGGTGTTGAATGGCAACAAATAATTGTGTGAGCGCTGGCTTTTACAGTGGTGAATCAAAGCTCGAAAATGACCCTGCATCACCTCATCTGAAGTCAGTCATGCACACTAACAGACTGGGATGTGTTTATTCGAGTACCATGAGCAAAATGTTGGCTCACGTCCATGCAGCTAGTCCAGATTAAGTGCATCTGAAATGAACTGTAAGAAAAAGTAAACTTGAAAATTTCCAGTGTTAGCTATTAGTAATCTTTCAAACTTGTTCAAGGAGCTCAAGGATACGCTCATAGAGTCTGTCCCAATGCTGCACATAGCTACATTACCCAAAGATGACAATGTACACTCAGACACATGCAAGGTGAGTCAGCATAAACTGTGTTTTGAACATGGAAGGGCATAACTCTTGATGCAGCCAACTCCTTGACTAGTGAGAAGAAAAGATGTGTGATTAGAAAGCTCTCTTTGAACAAAGGGTAGAGGAGGGATCTTCCAATAAGGCTGAAGAAAAAGCCCCTGTCAAATCCTCTGATGTAGGCTGAGCCTGCACTGAGAGGGAAGTGAGGGAATGATGAATGTTGATTTTACAGGCCATCAGCACTGGGTTGAATTGGACCAGACAGTCGCCAGGGAGACACCAATCTCAGGAGAAGCAAATGTAGGCTGCACACAGAAGAAGAGATGCAAGGCTCTGCTTGCACCACAGTTGCCTCGCCAATCTCAAGAGGTTTTTCAAAGCTGGGAGCTGAGGTAGTTATTAATTATAGTTTTTCTCTCTTGGAATAAGACTTGAGAGAAATATGTTCATCCAATATGTGGCTGTAGAGAGGACGGAAGGTAACTTTGCCTGAATTTGGCAGTTTCTGTTGCCACTTTCAAGCCACAATATGCACAACTATCCATAAACTTAAGTATAACTTAAAAAACAGCCAGAAGAGAGAAAAAAAAATATATATATATAGGTCCTCATGTCACAATTTGAGCTAGCTGCAAATGTTGCGATTTTTTACGACTGTTTACTTTCTCTTCTTTATATAAACATCAGTCAAGATTTGATTACCTGAAAATTACCTGACTATAAAGCAAAGTAATTCGGACAAAAATGTATACAATGTATACAAAGCACCTCAGTACCACTTCTGCTAATAAGACAAATTGATGTCTCACTGTAAAATAACCTGCTTTTTCCTAAAAATCAAGCAAAATCATGCAATAATTGATCATCTGCTTCTGTAAACTGTACAAATGCGTGAGGAAGACTCTTGATTCAAGTCTGTATGATACAAAGTGGTTCTGCTCTGAAAAGACTAGGAATGACCTTGAGCAAGCGCTTGGTGTTGGATTGTATTTTCTTTTCCTGTGGTGAAGTTTCTCCACCACACAATCTCCTTACATTTTTCAGTGCGGACGCAATTATGGTTGTCATATGTTCACTGCACTGCTCAGTATGTCCATCCATGTCCTTGTTTTTAATGCTTCCTCACGGTGTGGCTAAGACAAGTCATTCTTGCACCCTTAGGCCATTTTTTTCGAAGTCAGTAGGCAAAAATACATTGACTTGTTCTTTCTATTTATACTCTCTTCCCTCTCACTCACTTTTCCCATGTCCCATTGCCTTGTCACATTTTGCCTCTCCATCTATCTGTCTCTCTCCTTCCTTTTACATTCTTCATTCACTCGCTCCTTCACGCACAAAAAAACATGTCTTAGCTCTCAGAAAATTGTGCCCATGCGCTAAAACTGACACTTTCCTCAGTCCTGCTGTTCCTTCACTCGGGTGATTAAATATTTAAATAACATTTCTGTTCCTATTTAATTGAATGTCAACACAACCTCCACAAAGACTCAAACCGGTCTGTGGCGTTAGGAAGCAAGGCTGTCTGAGGTCGGTGACGTTTTACAATATCCAGCTGAGACTGAGGAAGGATGGATTAAGTGCGAGAATGTTGAGTGTGTTTATTGGAACAACACCATAAGTAATTCATAGGTTGTTTTCTAACCTACTGGAATAAAGATGCCCTTCAGATGCCCTTTTCCTTGAAATTCCACCCTCACACACAATAACATCGCAGGGGGATATTCTGCATGTGGTACATTGATTGGGGAGCAGGGAAGCCTGTAGGGATGACATTCATGTGTTACAGTATATGTAGACTCAGTCAGGGGCTTTGTAAAGTCAAAATCTTTGTTTGCATGTGTGTTTGTTTGTGTTATTCGTGCCTCCAAGGAAAACGACACCGCCCAGCTGTGCTGCATGTATCACCCCGGGTGATTCATTGATCAGTGATATGGCAATTTCTGACTCAACGGCGACTGTCTAGGCATGGCAATGCGGTGAGGCATACTGACACACACTGGATTGAAGAAATATGAAACAAACTTAAGGAAGATTCTCAGATGAAAAAATGTGCAAAATGGCGACTGAGCAAAAGTGTAGTGTCTAAGATGTGGAGGCAAGTCTGGACAGTCCAAAAGTATTGAAAACTCCACATGCATTACATGCATTAGTCAGACCAACACATACCTATGATAATTATTTATAGTCACCTAAGTTATTCACCTCCCACCATGTGGTCCATTTTCTCCTGCAAAATCTAAAGTGCTGGCAAGCTATGGAGCATGTAATCTCAACATACAATCAGAGTGCATCAAACAGTGCTCTCAAGTGGCCTGAGCTGCTGGATACAAGGTAGTGAAAGGGAAAAAGGACTGAGAAGAGAGGGGAGGAGAGGAGAGCAAAATCTGACCATGGATCTCATGTATCACACTGCTCTTGCCCTTAAGGCAGTCCTGCTGGCTTAGAGAGTAGTGCACTTGTTTAAGACCCTGTGAGAAGCCCACAAGAGGATGAGTGGGATACATCTCCGCAGCCGTCAAGCCATCACCCACACACATCATTCTGAACCATAGGTCACCTACTATCCATTCCCATTACCCTCCTATATTAGATTTCCATTTGATTTGATGGGAGGTTTTTTTTTTTTTTTTTTTTTTTTTTTAGAGAGAGAGAGAGCCATTCTCCAGACACCAATTTAAAGAGGCAAAGCAAAGTAATCAATTCACAAACCGGAGACTGCAAACTGAATTATTGGGATGGTGAGCCTGGTGGTGGTAGGGATCAGCAGTAAGAGCCAGTTTCACACCTATCCATATCAAAGGCTTTCAGGGCAGGAGAAGGAGCTGTGAGCTTCAGAATAGTAGCGAGGGATCAGTGATGATTAAAGCTAACCTGGGCATAGAAAGACAGCCATACAAGAGAACTGTGTGGAATTCACGCTTACGTTCCTGATTGATTTTCCAAGCTCCAGGCTTTGGAATGTCCACCTGCTTCTCGGGTCCTTTAAAGGCGAAGTGAAATGAGATTTTGATGACTATCACTCTTGTCTTGGCCAGAATAAAAGACGAGGCCTACATTCTTCACAGCCTTTTTTAATGTTTATAATAAGTGATAGAGCAGTTGCACCAGGTCTGTTTTGAAAACTGATGATTTTAAACATCAATTTTTTTTCTGTCAGACAATAAAAAGTCTGACAATAGGTTGTTGACAATCTTTTATTTAATCTTTGTTGTGAAAATAATTGAAAACCATTTTTTCTTTCAATGTTTTTTTTTCTGCTGACCTTCTTAGAACCCTGTAATTAAGTGCTAACCCTTCCCTTGGCCAAAAATAGAGGTTGCACATTTTGGGAAGATAACAACATACGTACATTACTATAAAATACATTTACTTACAGAAATATTTCCAGCCAATGAGATATTTTATGGATTATTTACCATATTAACTAATACAGTATATATTCTGTTTGTTTGCCATAAAGTCATTCACAGACAAATATAGTAACATTACTTGTGTTTGGAGTCTGTTTGAAACCCCAAACAGCAACTTTTCAAATCAAATTAGAGCAAGTCATCAAGTACCAAGCTGATAACACAATGTGAAGTATGAGGGTTTGGGCTGTTGTTAGGTTCAGCTGTAACCATGCAAATGACACAAATTGTCTTGTTTGATATTTTAAAACCGCAACTGCCTCTGAGTTTTACTTATTTAGTTGGAGGCACTGAGTATGAGTGAATTAATCACCATTATATCATCTGTTTGCAGTTGTTGTGCTTCATGAATCTGACAGACATGATCATCTGGCCTAAATTATTTCACATGGGCACATAGAGTATGCGTGCATCTTAATGGGGCGTCATGTCTGCTGGAGGACCTCAAAGCTCCTAATAGCTCGCTCTTGCTCTCCTTCTACCGGTGGCAGCCTACCCATTGTGTTATGTAAATCATCTATGATTTGACACCACCAGCCATAAATCTTCATTAGTTGGTGGAATATGAGAGAGGAGCTGTTTTCTGATTCTTTAGGAGTGTTTTGTTATGAGGAGGGATACGTCTGAAGTCACAGTGCAAGCACTAATCTGCACCTTGCAACCAACTAAACAGCATTATTGATGGCTTTTACCCTAATTTGAATAAAAGTGCAACCCCAACCCCTCATTCATTTCTCTGCAAGACATTGTTAGACACTCAGAGCTCATTAGCTACCAGGCTAGAGTAGGAAAACAGACTCCAAATAATTTCTCATTTTTTTCTCTCATTTCTCATTATGTAGCTCAGTGGGCTTTAGAAGAGCTGTTCTGAGAAAGCACTGGATGTATTTACTTTGCTCCTAATAAGATAACAAGCATTGTCAAAGGTCCGTTTATTGATTTTATTACAGCTTATTTAAGCACTCAGGATAAAGTGGTCTAAAAAAATAGATCACTTCTATATTTTATTTATTTGGAATGAGAAAGAAATGCATACTCTGACTGAATGTGACATCCATTACTGCATATTTTAAAAGTCATAGCATATTCTGTAAAAATGAGCTAGCCGCACATTAAAACAGTCTGGTAGGTGCTTAAAAATAGGCACACTGCATAATCCCATTGACACTGTGGTCCCACCAAGCTAGATAGAGCCCAGATCGAGTGTAGACATTTTAAAATGCCAGCCTATCTCCCTTTGCATCTTCCAGAGTCCTTATTCAATGCGTACCAGAGGAAGTCTATTACCCACTGATACAGCATGTAGACCACGTGGCGTCCCCTATCACAAGGCATCCATGTTTCGAGAACTGACGATGTATTATGTCAGCACTTTCCCTTCATACTGTATATCAGTGCATTCTATTCTTCTAACTTTCTCTCTAGCTCTCTTGAAACATTTAAAAGTGGAGACACTGCAGAAATAGCACTGTGCTGAATGATGTTTATCGCTACTTTCAGCGTATAATCCATAGTGCCATTCAAGAAAGTGTGTGTGTGTGTTTGTGTGCGAGCGTGTGATAGTGAGAGACATTTCCCTCCTCTGAATATCAGATTCATCTCATCTCTCTTCATTACCATTATACATCCATCCACAGTGAACTGAACCTCTGGCTGTGGTACTCCACACAGTAATACTTCGCAGTCTCCCATCTGCCCTGGCAACTTCCCTGTACTGCTCAGGCCCAATCTACCCACATTACTTCCCCTCAGGCTTCATCTAAGTGTGACTGATAGGGCCAACACGGGGAAACAGCAGGCCTAGCTTCCAATACGATTAGGGGCTGTGAAGTATCAGCACAGTCTCTTTCTGGCTCTCCTTCCTTCAACAATGGACTAGATGAACCTTCGGTATGCATGTAGGAGTGACTTTAGAAAAGCAGCAATAGACTTGAATAAATGTGGGCTAGAATTGGAATCTCAGAGACAGGGCAGATTGTGTTCGCTGGTCATCAATGCTTGTGGGTCAGCAGTAGACGTGGGGGGGATACTGTAACTGTACCACATGTAAAACTGCTGGGTGGTGAGAGAGTGTCACTGCTGTCAGCCTGCGTGCTCGGAGCCTGTCTTGCTTCTCTAATATTCACACCCACCAGTGAAGCCACGTTATAGAGGAAGAGCATGCTGTTGCAAAATGAGATAGGGTTAGATTTCACGAGGCTCCTGAGTGCTCTTATTGCACAGCCCAGTGCTGCTCAGTTATGGGTCATTAGGATGGCCTACCCCTGCCGTGAACCACGCAGGCCCATTAGCTGGCCGCCTGGTTCAGGCTGCTGACTGGGCGAGGCTAAAGGCTGGTGGAGACGTTCCAGGCATATGCATGTTACAGTACACTGTAGATATACAGTGCTGAGCTATGAATGAAGATTATTTCAAAATGAGCAGTAGATAGAGATATGAGCCATTCTGTAATAGCTTAGATTGTGACAGTCAATCATAATAATTGTTATTAGGATGTGATTGTGATACTATATTGATCTTTGTAGTGACAGTCAGAAACAGAAGAGTAACTCGGGAGCTGGCAGAAATAAAGTATCTTGCTCAAGGTCACTCTGGCAGGGCAGATGCTGGTTGATTGTTTTTGTATAACACTGAAGTGCTGTACATATACAGTCTGTGATGTCAACCACAGATCTCTGAGGAGAAGTTGTGAAGCCTGGAGTTTACCCTGTCTTGTTAGTGTGTCGGTAATCTTTTTCAGAAAATCCAAGTTGGAAGTTAGATAGATGCAAGATATCAAGCTTTTAGGGGAGAGTAAAGACTAGGTATGGTGAATGAATAGGTTGAGAAAGTGTAAAGTCAACATTTTCTTCAGTTTTTTAGTGTATTTTACTCCCTTGTTATTTAAAAAATAGTTTACATTATATTACTCTACATACAAATCAGCACCATGTAACATTTTTACCAGGTGATACATTTAAAAAATATATTTAAAAAATTAAATTAAATTCAATATAACAATGCCAATTATTTAGAGTGCCAAGGTCACAAGACCCCAAACATCAGTGAGAATTGATGATTACTGTCATTATTGGCCATACTGTATATCACTATGCATCATGTGTACGCTTTAAAAAATCTGGTGTGTTTTAATTGTCAGCGCTCATACAGGAACATTATGAAATGCTAAGTAGTAAATTATCTTTTAGTTACAATTAAACTAGATTGAAATAAGACAAGAATGTATAATGATTATTGTGAAGGCCACGTTTATCGAGCAGTTCATTGCTCTCAGTAATGGTACCAGCAATCACTTGCTCATCAGCAGGGGCAGCTCAGACTGCAGGGATTTTCAGGACGTGCTGAGCAACATTATCTCAGACATCTACCCACAGAAACGCAACAGAAAAAGTAATAAGAGAAACAGAACGCTTCTTCATATTTGAGATTACTTTGTGTATTTTCTTGTGAAAAAAAAGTGTAATCGCAGAGAACACAAAGATATTGTTTGCTGTAGGTGTAGCAGCACCGTTAGCAGCAAGAATATTTCATACTTTCATAAATCCCGTCAAAACAAATGTGCACACAGTGTACAACCAATATCAGTCATCTTAATAGCCGCAAACTAACCCATGTGAGCAAATCTATGAACTTACAGAGAATGACAGCATTATCATGAGGGGAGCAAAGCTGACTTTACAAACTGTGCACAGACAAAAATCTCATCAGCTATCACTATCAACTGCATCCAAATGAGGTCTCTCCATGAGAGCAACTTTTCATGCATGGTTGAGAGTAGTTTACTTCTTGATGCTGGTGCAGTTTCTATTTTCATTGCAGGGAGAAAACAAATCCAAAAGCACCCTGTGAATTTTTGCTTTCTCTGACAACTTAATAAAAATGGTGAGGACTAATATACACTAACTATTTGATTGCACTAAAGATCGCCTTTGTTTAATATGTCTTAATTTGTTATATTTATTGGCTTTAAACATTATTTAATACTCTTTGTTACAACCATGATTGAGTAGCCATGATAGAACTGCATCAGCATGCACTTTGCATTGGTTTTAATTCTTCGATTTGATGATTGCTTCTTGCAGGAAACCTGTCCTCTGGTTGTATAACCATGGCCAATGGCTTCTTCTGATTCAAAACACACCATTCAGATATGCACTATATGACTATTTAATGAATTGTTTTTCCATCCCAGTGCAAGCAGCTTTTTTGGGCAGAAAGGAATCTGAGCTGATGATGATGAACTATCCATTAATAGGAGGTTAGTGAGCAGGAAATGAGCCTAATATAAACCCGATTCAAATGCAGCTTTGCAGTTAATGCACTGGTCAGACTGTTTAATGTCTTTTTATCGACACTGTTGTTGTTATTACCATCAATTATTTATGTATTGAAGAAGAGTTTGGGTTTAAACATCAATATCAAAACACCGAAATGCAATATGGACCACATACTGAACATTTTAATCACTAATCACTTGAACTTTAAAATTAGTTTGAAATTTGATTTAAAATGAAAAAATTACTTGCACATAAGCTTAATGTGGCAATAAATTGACGCTAGAAAGGCAAAGGTTAAATAGTGAAATGAATAATGGACGTAATGCTAAGATGAATAAATGGCATGAATTACTGTGCTGTCATTGTACCTAAATTCACATTTAAACACCAACATGTTGTAGTTCTCACTTATATTTGGAGTCCTCTCAAAAACTAGACTAGAATTAATGAGACAGACAGTGCAATAAAATCTAAAGAGGGCAACACTTTAGTTTAGCATGGTAATCTGCGCACCATTAGAGCCAATTATGACCGGCCTTTAACATGTATTACATCTCCTTATCAGCAAATTATATTAGTGCATTATTGATGGGTGAATGAATGGATGCAGAAATGGGAGAGTGGGTGTTTGAATATAGCAGCTTCCTGTTTTGTAAAGTAGGAATTAAGAAAAGTCAGATTGACCTTGGTTCTACAACTGGGTGACTTACTTCTACTCCTATTCGCTCACATCAGACATCAAAAACATGCCATGTAGTTTTTGCAATATGTAATCATAAGGGTCATTCTCCATCCACATCATGCTATTACATTATAAGGCCATGGCTCCATCTAGACTCTTGACCCTCATTCTATGCAGCCTGAAATTGACTGTATCAGTGCACTGTCTCCAATCACAAAGAGCAGTATGAGCAGTATGAGCAGGATTATCTTTCAGTTACTGCTCTGTGCAACAACAATGAAACCTTGTGTTAAGTGGGTTCATGAGATTGCTGGATTGCATACATCTTATGATTAAAGAAGTGTTAAGATGCAGAACAGAGACTTTGGCATCACTTTTCCAACAAGGAGAAGAGGGTGGCAGAACCAGATAATATGCAATACTTGTCAGACACTAAATTATTATTTGTCCATGTCTTTGCATTTTAATTTCTTGTCCAGTGTATTTCGACAAGGAAAGTGATTAAATTTGACATTGCACATGTGCCAAAGGTTATGAGAAAATTCTCTCTGATTTGACGAAAGTAGGAGGAAAAAAAATCCAATAAAGCTTAGCCATGCCCCAGAAAGAGAAGATGTTAAACCGAGGCTGGTTTTTCATTTAGACTCTACCTCTTTCTCCTCCTCCCTTTTCCTGTTCCCTTATTACCCTGCAGCTCAGAAAGGAAGGGAAATGATTTGGGTTGAGCCAGCAGAGTAGTAAGGACAGACTGACTGAGACCTATAGCAGGGGTGGTGTCTATTTTCGAGGCTGGGCTGGAACAGGAAGATCTAAAATGGAGGGAAATATTATTGTATTCATAATTCATTTCAAGCATCCCTCTAGCCACAAATTCAACTGCAGCATTGCCACATAGTTTGTTTGTTTCACCCCAGCAGCACGCTCATAAAGATGTGCCATGTGTGTATGTGAATATGTGCATCTGAGTGTGTGTCCTTGTGTGCGCACACAGCTGTGGATGCTTGCAAATGTCCCGTCCCTTGCGGGTGATGTTGAGGGCTGTTTCCAGATGGCTGCCGGTGAAACTCAGTCTTAATCGTGGTCTACACCTGTCCTCTCAGGGGTAATGACAGCATCCCACTTCTCTCTCTGCCATTTGATGTCTCCTTCCACTCTCCCACACACCTCTGTCCTTTGTTACTCCCCATATTTTCTCTTCCCCCAGTGGTGCAGGTGAGTTTTCCAGTTCTCACCCCACGGACAGCTCTCCTCTCCCCTTATGACAGGAAAATAACTATAACTATTCATCACCTTATTAGCACTGATTAAAGTGCATTTGTTTACAGAGTCCGTGTTTATACCTATCATGTGAATGAAAATGTTACATGCCAGTTGTTTTTCGTAGGTGTTGCTGCAAAATACTACACCCTTCCAGAGGCATTAACACAGACAGTAGCTGTAAAATGAGCACGGAGTCTCCATGGGATCTCAAGGATGACAAACATCACTAACAGGCCTTTCTGATAAATCAAAAGTTTAATGGCATACACAAATAAATAATAGAGTGAGTTAAATAATGTAAATAGAAAACTGTCTTTCCCTTCTCTAATCACTCTACAAAACAAATTAAAAATTCATTTTCACTTTTCCTGTGTATCATTTACAGACACTTTTTAAAATAACTCTCTAGTTTTCCTATTTTCTTGGACATAGATCATTATTCATCTACCATTTCCCCAAGAAGCATTTCAAACCTAATAACAGGGGTGTGTTTAAAATGCCTGGGCAGTAGTAACAATGAGTTTGATGAAGCAGTGAAACACTCAAAAAGCTGGTTTGCCATCTGATTATGGTTTTATTGTTATGCAGCTGCAGCTGACAAGTTGCAGTAAAGGAGAGTGCTTTAGAAAACATCAGTCCCCTGTGTGTTGCAGAAAGTAAAAGAATGAAAAAAAAGAAGCGTAAAACAAAGCCTCCTAGTGATAACCCCTGCTTTACACGTGAGCTAATACTGCTCGTGCATTTTAGACAGAGTCTTACATTACCATAAAGACAGGAAAGAAATCTGAGAGAGTTACACAAGTGAACTGTGGAAATAGATTTAAACTGAAAGGAAGGAAACAGATTTAAATGAAGAGCGGAGGCCAGAAAATAAAGACAGCTGAAAAGTTAAACAAAGACATGGAATTAGTAAATGGTTAATTGCAGAGTAAAGTAATAGTGTTATTAATTTATGTTATGATTTGAGGCAAAGCAAATAATTAAGAGAGCTAAAACCTTTTCATTTTCAAATATCCATTTGCATTATTCAAATCACTCATTATGTATTAATTCAATTGTAATTTGGGATTGCATAAATCTCCCCTAGGATGCGTTGTCATTAGTCGATAAATAGTAATAAGTCAATTTTCCTCCAGGTAACAGCAGCACCTTGTGCACATCACTGTCCATATTTCAACTTGCTTGAAGGACATCATTATAACTCCAATCTGCTTGCCTGACTGCACAGCTAATTATTAGATGCCGTTACCATTTTATTTATTTTTGTGGCACATGCTCCACTGTAAATCATGGTTCTACAAAAAGAGACACCATCATCTGACAAGACAATGTTACCAAAAATATCCTGAATTGTCAGAGCATAAAAACAATTGAAATGGCAGTTTCCTGTGGCCATGTGCATTTGTCCATGGTCATTTTTGCCCCATTTATATTTAATAATTAGGTTTCCACCATAATCAAAAGCAATCCTTTCTCTCCACATGAAACCATATAATCTGCCTGTGAACGTGAGCAGAGAACCAATTACCTCGGGAGCTATACGTAGTTAGATCCAAATATATGTTAAACCAATTCTGACATGTCTTTGAGCTGCAGTGCGCATCAAGGAGGTTAATACCATGACAATAATGACTGATTCCTCTCTAAATGGGATCTAAATGAGCTTGTACGCTTGGCTGATCTGCTGAGTCGAAAAGAGCAGGTTGGTAGCTAATAGGTACTGTAGCTCCTAGTGTCTGGGGACAGGCTGTAAAACTTTTGGCTTTGGTGGTCCTCTGGTGCTCTGCATGCTATACTGAGCATTAGTGTGACCTTTATGTTCACTGTAAAAGGAATATAACCAGTAGTGTACATCAAGTGAATTACATGCTTGTCTATTCATCCCTGAACGAGTCTCGTCTGTGTTGCTGTAGCATTGCCGACAGGTCAGAAAGTAAAGAAAAGGTAGTTATTTTGCAAATGCTATATGAAGCTCCTACTAATGAGCAATATTTAGACCTTTTGCCCGACACTGTATCTGGCCAAAACAATGAAACTGGCCTTCACCTCATGTGAACAAGCTGTGCTTTAATATGGTTCATAAGCCTAGAGTGAAATGCCATCTGTAAAGTAGCCATTAGTAAGGCTGGCAGCTCCAGTCCAGCAGGCGTGCACCAGCCATAGTTTAAATGTCATCTGTTGGCTGTTCACACAACCCATGACAGACTGAATAAAACCTCCTCCAGTCCAATGAGGGGGTGGTGTAATATGGCCTCTGACACAGCAATCAATAGGCCATGTCTGTAGAGGGAATACTGTGTTCCTCCCAAGGCCCAGGTGGGACAGGCAGTTGTAACCAGAACCCGGTGCCAGGAAAGGTGTATTACAATAGGCAGGTTGGCACGACAGAAGCTGAGGCCATAATCAGTCACAGCTTACTGAAACAGCATGGCTTGATATGGCCCATCTCACATTTACTGTTTTTCTCTCTCACACACAGACCACACACCCATATTGTCGACACATGTATGCAGGGATTTGAAAGCATAATCTGCCCTGCCTTCTGCAGTGGCTCAGCACTACTCACTCACATCTTTACTGGTTTCCTTCTGTAGCCTGCATCCATATGGAGACAAACAGACAAACAAGCATGCTCACGCTCATACCGCGTCCTAATTCTTTCATCACTTAGTTTATCCCTTGTCGATATTGTTTCACCAGTGTTGGCACTCATAGCCGTCTCTCCAGCTGGGACCCGTCCATCCCGGCTATCCATCCATCTCAGCCTCTGACTAGAGCCATGGAGGGATGAGCTGTCTCTCAGCAGAGGACTTGGTACAGGGCTCCATAACCTCTTCAATGGCCTCTCAATTTCCCCTTTCTGTCTTGTTCCAGACAGGCCCTCTAAAGTTTCTGTCAGAGCTCCATGGCCAAAGCACAGTCAGACTCAAAAGGCAGTCCATGAGGAGGACTAGGTCTCTTAGCTCAGACACACAGAAAGAAAAAGACAGACAGACAGACAAACAGACACAGAGACAGTTCATCTTGATGGATAGCTCCTAAGAGACAGTGAAAAAGCATAGGGACTCTGTGACAGCATGGATATATATAACCACACACTGAAGATCGAAGGTGGGGGTGACTGAAAGGAGTACGCTGCAGAGGTGCCGCAAGGAGCAAGACGGCAGCTGCGACGGGGGATGAGAGGCAGGACAGAGATGGATAGAGACAGGGCTAGTAAACAGACAGAGGCAGATGAACAGATGATGATAGATGATAGACAGTGAGATACAGCAGCGAGAGAGAGCCTGCCCTGTCTCTGCCCTGTCTGAGAGGGTTAATGTAAGCTTCACACTAGCACTTTAATAATACAGCAGCCATGGAGTTAAAATGGAGAAACATATAAAAGATTCATCAATCCATCATAGAGGAAGGCTTTGGCATGCGCGTGTAGGAGTATATGTGTAAGTGCAACCTTGAATAGTGACCCGCAATATGTGTCCTTTTGTGTTAAACAATGCACAAAGTACAGAACAAGTTCCTCACAGAGGTCTCAGATTGACATATAGGCCTAATAAAGTCAGCTTTTGAGGCTGCTGATAAATAGCAAATGTAACATAACACTGACTAAAGCTAGAGCTGTCAATGGTGAGGCATGGGGCCTCGGCACAGCCTGTCAAAAACAATTCACAACAACAAAGGAAAATCTCAATCAAGGCATTCCTTCTCTCTGGAACGCATGAACCACATCCATGCTTTGTCATCAACCCTGGCAGAATGCAGAGTCATTAATAAGGATACAAATGTGCAACCACACATACAGCAACCCCCCCCCCACCCCTCCCACACACACACACACTCTCTCTCACACACACACACACACAAACATATCTTAAGTGAAAATTTAGCTTGGCCTGGCTGCTTTGAAAGCTTCAGTGCTTTTACAGTTCAATTAATGGAACCAAATCCATCTCTTGTCCAACTCCCAGTAGGCTTGTCAATCTCACAGTCAGGACCTGTCACTGCCCTGGTTTCAGCCTGGCAGCTCAGTACACACATATGCACATGCAAGTCAAACACACACATACTGTATAAACTCAGTGTGTGCTGCCGCACATAAGCCATTCTGTTCCCTCCCATGTGTACACACACACAAAACATCGGCTCGCATGATCATTCGCTCATTTCTAAGGCATTGTGAGTGAAGTAGAGTGTTGTTGTCATTCAATGACAAAAACCACACCATTTAGGTTGCCAAGTTATTTTACATGAAAGCCAGGTAATGAGGGTGTAGGATGGGTTGGTTTGGAAGGGGGATGGCGTGGGGGTTAAATGAGAGTTGAGGACAGAGGTATGAGAAGAATTGTGGTTGGGATGAAATTGGGGTGGACTGCGAGAGTTAAAAGGAGACCAATACTAAGGAGGTGGGGGCATGTCTCAATTAAGCTTGTGGCTTCATTGCTTTAATTTAATATACAGTTATGAGTAGTACTAATGTTAGCATTAGTATTATAGTGGTAGTAGTAAATTAATATTAAATTTAATTTGGCTCTTGATCGCTTGGCATCCACTGCGCATGACTGATACTCGCAATACTGCCATTTGCCTGATCCATCCACAGACAGACTACGTCACTTGGCTCGTTTTTTTTTTTTTTTTTTAGCCTGCTTGCATATTGTGATTGTTACTAGAAAGGTCGAAGTGAAGGAACAGTCAATAAGAGAGAGAGTAAAAGAGAGAATGAGAGAGAGAGTCAGTCATAAACAGCTGTGAACATGCACCTACCCCTACTGATGCTGAGTGATTATTGTGACTGCTATGATTATTCAATGTAAATAATTAATGCTTTGCTTGTGATGGCAGTTTTGTTTAGTTTTAGCATAGCCATAAAATGTATTTGTCATCCTACTGTGGCCATGAGTGTCGGTAAGAGTCAAGTTTTGCGATAGGTTAAGATAGGACTCATTCAACCCTACCCCATATGAACTCTTAGTGCAGGACAAGTCATAAGGGAGAGAAATGTCAGTGAAATTAGTTTCCTGTACTATTTTTCTCATATCACCCGAGACATAAAAGACATAAAAGTAAAATATCTGCGAGTAAAACAGGATAGTTCAGGGGGACACACTGAAAGGAGAATAAACTCGATGGTGGCTGTAAATGTTATTGTCTCATTAATCAAAGCGACAGCTCTTGTGCCCATCACACATGTGGGGATTGTCTGTGGTGACATAAGTAGGTGGACCAGACTTGGAATGAGCAGCTCCTATCAGTGGATGACAAAAGTGTAACTGACCCCTTGTCTCTCATCTATTTTAGGAAGCGCTGGCTGAGCCTGCTAGCTGTAATTTAGCCAGAGTAATGCATCTGCAATTTCATGCTGGGCTTGCTATATTTTGAGGACAATGGAGGCAGCATGTAAAAAATTAAATAGATAGACTCCTGTGTCATCATGGATTTGTATGGGATTGTGGCTGTAGTTAGATGCTATTCAGAAGGATTGTGTTTAACAATGCTGTACAAGCCCTCTGCTGTTTTTCCAGAGAAAGAAGTTGCCAAAAAAAATCAATCAAGGGAAGCATGACAACAAATAAATATTTACGTTGAGCGACAATCTCCCTGCATAAACACCACTTAATGCCCCAGAAGCAGAATGCAGACATTATTTATTCCTAAATTGCCTTTCCAATCTTGCAGACAGCAAAATTGTTATGTATATGCACGCCAGTGTCATCTTTTTGGCTGTTGTGACGCATATTTTGACACTCGTGTTGGTATGATGAGAGAGAGCCAGAGTAATGAGAGCTTCCAGACTGTGAAGTTGCCCCTGATATTTTAAAATAGGCAATTAACAAACAACTTTGATTTAAGTTAGCTAGTGCGAGAGTGGTCAATTCCTCATATTAGTGCAGCTCCATGGTTGATGCAGGGCAGTTCTGCAGTCAGTTTTATAAAAGGCTCTATCCCACAGGGATCCACGAAATACCAAACACATGTATCAGACAGACGAGAGGCCCAGTAAAAAATCTGAAAAATACTCATTAAAAATAGACTGTGAAAAAAGACATTCATCAGCAGGAGCAAGGCTTTCACACTGCAGCTGAACAGAACAACATTTTCTGACTAAAGCAGCACTAAACGAGTTAGCATCACTTCCGTCAAACCTTCCCTGCTCTGTAATTTCCTCCCTTACTTCATTTTCCTCTCCTTCTTATCCATTCTGCAACTCCTCCATCTGTCACAACAATTTCATGGTCATTGTGCCTCCTGGGGAGAAGTTTAAAGGGCTTTTCTGTCTGCCTTGGGGGCTACCTGGTGCCCCACATGAACACCCTGTTATTTTGCCTCCTGCTTTTATTGCACCATCATGCAACAAACAAAAAGATCAAATATCGATCAGCCAAAATGACAAACCACCTGCTCCTGCAGTAATACAAAAAAACCTATGCACTCCACAGCTCTCTAATAAAGGAGGTTGATTACACGAGCAGACTTTGACTCATGCACGAACACACACTTACACACATAAACAAACCACAACACAAGACAGACACAAGACGCCTTGGGAGGAATACTTGTGTCAGACTAATCAGCTGCCCTCACAGAGTTCAAATTTGCTGGAAAATAGCACACCATCAATACCAAGGGTGTTCACATATACTCCCATTTGTAATAGAAAACTGTGATATGAAAGCAAATGAAAAGCAAATTGATGCGTTTCATAATAGCATTGGTCCCATGTTAATTGTGCATGTTAAATTTGTACAAAAAATGAGAGATGACACCTCCTGGATGAACACAAGAGACTCTGTGTTATTACCATTCTCACAATAAAGACAAATCACTGCAGTCAACACAATTATTTTATACAGTCCAGTGATCCTGTAAAGTGCAAGAACTATTAGTGAAGTGGTACACCATCAAACAAGTATCAAACACATATCCACTACAGCCTTGGAAAGTGTCCGGAAAAATGTTGCCGATCCCCTGTATCTCAGGAAGGAAGGAGGCTGTGATCAGGCTGAATTTACATTGATTACAATTGTGATGACGGTGGGAAATCTAAAACCACCAGTGCCACCAGTTGCCCCTACAGGCTACAATGTTTGTTACACCCTATAATTGGTTCATCCTTTGGAGATGAATGTGTTTTGTTATATTGTCCTGTCACTGGTAGATTTTGTCACTGTCTTGCATGCTGTGAAGAATATTCAGTCAGTTACAATCACATATGTTCAAGTGGCATTTCAGCACCCAACCCAGAACCAGACATCACTCACCGTAGGGGGCTGTAGTCAGAGCCATTGGCATGTTCAGAGCTCAGCCTGACCACATTCAAAAAGTAAAACAAAGATATTGCTGGGAAATACACAAAACTATCAAGGGAGTTTGGTTTGTCAGTTAAATATGCACATTTATCACATAACAGTGATCCTATACAATGAACGTGTGTGTTAACAATACAGAGAAATACAGTAGTCTAGAAGTGTAAACATAAAGACCATGATACCCTATCCTCTCATTCAGTTTCTTAATATGACCAACATGCACATTTCCTGCAGTTTTAGTTTGCTTGTGTTTCTGTTTATGTCTCTGTGGTGGTTTTCTCACTGTTTTGAAGCAGGCAGGAAATTGCACTGCACTAATTAGGATTCAGCAACCTCTGAATCTAAACCTGATGACCGTTGTGGGGTTGTTTGCTTATGTTGCCAGCACAGTCAATCAACTAAGATCAAACCACACTTGCACAATATTGATGAAGCAGATTAGGTGATTTGTTGAGAGCTTAAATCTTAAAAAAAAAAAAAAAAAAAAAAAAAACACCAGCTAAATGTGTTTTTCTTTTCTCTGAACTCTAACTTTGATTTTTGTTTAGTCAATCATAAATTTAAGAAAAATATTTCAGGCAACACAGCAACACTTAAGATCTGAGTTGATTGAAGTTTCAGCACTGAAGAGCACTGAGGTACTTCAGCAATGAGGTGCTGCTGACGTAGATAAGTGCTCTAGTGATCTATGTGTAGTACATATCTATGTATCAATGCACAGTAAAAGTAGTGACACTGTAATACATTGTGTCGGCACGTCGTTCTAGTTTCTCAAGGTGACATGAATGCCTGCATTACTACCTCTCACTCTTCCTGACCTCAGCTCAAGTATAATTGGACCAGCCAGGCCTGTCCATCCAGTCTATATTGGCACCAGCTAGCTGCACTTTCCACACACACACACACACACACACACACACACACGCACACACACACTTCTTCGCCATTATCTCCTCGAGCTAGCTCAGCCTTGTTTAATGCTTGACGTATTCACAAACAGAGAGGCATTTCAGCAAACAACATTGAGCTGCATTTCAGCTCACCATTTACAAATATTAGCATTAATGCAAAATGTATTAGGAATAGATAAATGGAGATGAAGGTGGGTGAGTGTTATTCTCACAGCCTGAACTCTTGCCAGTTAAACTCTCTCTACAGTGTGTCAGGTTGAGAGGAAAGGACGAGCACAGAGAATTTTTCATGAGGTGGAGTAATTAGGAAATTGGAATCTGGCTTGTATGGACTAGTATGCAGACTGAATAAAATAAACCATGTGTTGTGTTGCCGTTGAAGTGGGCCGTGTCACAGAAAGTAATTGTGATGAAGCCGGGTTAGACAGGGATGAGAGAGGTGATTGTTCCTGAATACCACTGTGGATGACAACTCAGAGTTATGCAACCCATTTTCCAGAAAGAAGATGTGTCACTGTGGGACACCTCCTCTCATGGGGGTTCCTCTGAATCCAATCCTGTCTTACAGGCATATCAGAGGAGTGCAGGTCTCTGTCTTACAACCTTATTATCACCTGCAAAGTCCCAAATCCTTGTTCTACTGAAAAACTAATCTAGCAATCTATCTTTCTTTGCCTTTGGAGCTTTAGGATTACATGTTTAATCTATAATTATCTTCTACTTAAATCAGTCACAAGCTCATTATGGGACAAAAATGCCCTGCTTGCCAGCATCCAGTTTCCTGAGGAGCCTGTAACTTATTCATCGTCCCACACACAGCGAAAGGCTCAGTGATATCCTAGATTTAAATCCCGACAAATCAATTTGGAGTGCACCTAGCCACTGCACAAATCTTCGAGACAGAAAACACAACACAAGGCACAAGTGGAATAAGCTTGAAAATCCACAGGTGGCTGCTGTGTAAACCTCAATAACTGTCTCCACAGTCCCAAGAACATCGTGAAAATATCTGCTTTCACTGAGGTGAAACAAATGTAATAATGGTAGAACAGGACAACAAGAAGAAGGAATATAATGAGTAGAAAATAAAGAAATTAAACGTTTCAAAATTCACAAACAATTCACAATAAATAGTCTGATAATAGTGCATTTTCAACATGTTGAAGGTACTATGTGGTGTTTTTGATCACTAGCAACAGTGCAGCATGTTTTTCAAATGTGGGTCCTCTTTTTGTTAGAGCAAATGTTCATGTGGGTGACTTTATACACAGTGCTGCTAAAGCGGTGGTAGTATTGTGCAAGGATGTGTAGCAATGCACAAACAAATGTAAGGAATAAGAAGCAAGTAAACACTGACGCACAATGTGGATTTAAAATTCTTCCAAAAAATGGCTCTGTAAATGTTTTATTAAAAATGCCTCAGTGATTCACACAGTGCATTTTGGTGAGAAAACTCTCTATGTAAATACAGTACAGTGTAAATTGACCTGCATTATATTCTGACGCAACATCTCAACCCTCAAAAAGGGGGTTGAGATGTTCTCAAGAATCATTGAGATAAATCTTTACAGGGAAAAATTTATTGCTAGATTCAGTTTATTCTTTCAGATTTGTTTATAGATGTATTTTTTTATTCATGTAAACTAACACAAAAATATACCCTTTTTAGCCTCTATAACATATATATATATATATATATATATATATATATATATATATATATATATAACCTCTTCAGCTGAACTGGCCTGTGTTGGCATTTGGCAACCTGCACTAATGATGCAATGAATTGTCACAACAAGACTTTGCTTTGTTTTTGGGGGGGGTCCCAAAACATGAAAAACCTAATTTAGGAAAAAGAAAAAAAAAATTTGTAGAGCTTCTCCGAAATGATTTTGCATTTTTAGATATATAGGACAAAAACAAAAACGATTCATGCACCGTCCAGGAGTCATCCATCATACGATAGTTTTATCAACACAGTTTCCTGAATAGTGATGGCACTGGAGCTTCACAGTTGGTACACTGTGGGGAACGTACAGCAAAAGAAAGTTTGGGGTTCAGCATCAAGCTTCATAGTTAAACCTTTTACTCTTGTACGACTGTAAAATCCTCTCACTAAATCTCACAAGAGTATTTCTGAAATAAATTTCATTGCCCTGTTATTCAGAGAATTATATTTTTGGTCATAATGGTATCCAGAATATCTGAGAGCACAATGTGCACAATGGAGATTATTTCACAACCCCAAACTCAGCAAGAGTAAAAGTTAATGTGGGGATGAGCCTCTGTTAGATTCAGTTGTAGTGTGGTGGAGTCCATATTGATGTCTACAAATTTTGTAATATTTGAGATACAATCCTCAGTAATTTGCACTTCACTGGATACAACAGTGTTGCTGTATCATAGAATAGGCTACTGATGGAAAAGCTTCCTGAAATCCATGAAATTTGACATTACTATTAGAAGAGATGTAGCAAACCTGGAGTATGAGAGTGAACCCAAAAATCTTCCTTTTCATCTCCAGATATGTGCAAGACACCTTGCACATATTGCTGTTATTTTTGTTCTTTTTTTTCTTTTTCCCCATTCTGAATCTTGTCAGAGTGCTTGCAGCTGTGAGAAGTGGGGATTGAAGAGTGAGAACGGTGTTATCAAGAAGCAATCTACGTGCAATGGAGTGGGGATCTTGGCCACAGAAAAATGGGTGGGTGGCAAATAGTTCTGTGGGAAAACAGACAAACACTACACAGTCTGCTTGTATACAATGTGTAGAGTCAAATGTCTTTATCTCTTGGGCAATTATATGGTTACACAAACACTTCACCTCTGCCAGTGATAAAATTAAAGTCTGCTTTGATTCTGGTAACTGTATCTCCACTATATGAAATCAAAGCAGGGAATTGGCTGCAGGTTGCAATATCACCTCGAAGCATTTGTTTCTTCTTTATGTGGTTTGTGGGGTGACTTTGAGTCTTGGATAGACGTTCTACAGTTGCAGTGGGCAATTTTGGAATAATATCCCCTCTAAACGGCAATCCAATGTCAGTGAGAATGGCACTTAATATTCCCAAACACTTCATTACATTTCTGTCAATCTTCATTCTTTTCCCACTCTGAGCCTGGCTATCAAGGTCACTGTGTTCGGCTCATTCAGTGTGATGCTGCTGGCAGTGCATGGGTCCACTGCTCACAGCTGGCCCGTTCATTAGGCAGAGCCTAGTGACCAGCAAAGGTGGCACTAGGAGTTGTGGTGGCTGACACTGGTCACTTAATGTTGAAACCCCACGGTGCAAATATACCTGTTAAATATAATTGACCCACTCATATATAGGATAATAGGAAATTTCCCAGCAGTCCAAAACAGCAGACGGCAATGCTTTGCTTGCCGATTCTGAATCATGACTATTAGAAGCTTTGTTTAATGTGATCCAATATAATGATAAATAATAGTGTTCAGCTGCAAAGCCTCTATCAGAGAGAAGATCGCTTGAATCTATTATCATTTCTCAGTTTATTTTTAAAAAGCAGTATTATACTGTATAATATTGGAAGCATTGTTATAATCTAACTACAAATACTTTGCTAAAGTGAAATTTTCTTGTACTTCAACTGGTCGTTCTTTATGTGTATCTATACTTTAATATACTATAATACAATATAATGTTCTGCCATATACTTTAGTTAGGCTAACTTATTTAAATAAATGTAACATTTACCTAATTAAAAAAAAAAAAAACATACGTTTTTCCTACACATGTATTTTACATACACAGAGGACGAGCAAAGTTAATTACCAATCACCACATCTTCCATAATTGACTTTACATACATTTACACAGGTAAACAATGCTTTCAGACCACTGAGATAAAGTAACTTCTTCTTTACCTTGATGTGACTGTGTCAGCTCTTTTCAGCCATCTGACACTGTTTGAGTGAAACATCATCATTCACTAGTGTCAAGTCACATCCATTTGGCTACTTTTTGGGTTGTGGCATCTGATGAGGATGGAAAAGTCCTTCCTTTAGTCAGGTGAAAGTGTAGATGCAGCACGGCGCAGTGCAATAACTCTCTATTTCAGCTTCTCTTTCAGGTTCTTTATAGGCTCTTTTAGGTCTCTCTGCGTGAAACGCCGGCAGGCAGAGTCAATACTGTGAAATGTGATGTGAAAGCTATTGTGAAGCCATGCAAGTTATATTAATCATCACAATGACACATTATGGAAAGAAGCAATTGGACTTTGAAGAGTTTTAACCATAGTTCCTCAAAAAGTCATGAAATATAGAGAAAAATTTACCACTGTATTTATGTCAATGCTTAAATCAGAAACTGAGACTGAACATAATGCCAGGTTAACAGCAGGCTTGTGTGCGTCTGCTTTGACTGCTGCTTTTTATATTGCTGTTGATCACCACAGTGCAATCCTTATTCTCTCTTTTGAGATTGGAGAGAATTTCAATGACTGGAAGTTGGGACTTGAGATAAATGTCCAATACTCTGATCAAATGTGCAAGTTAAAGCCTCTACAAGCTCAAATTCAATGTCAGTATCCTCTTCAGAGGATTTATTCCTATGGCAGACGTGGATCATAATCGTTAAAATGAGAAAGGAGGAAGCTAGTGAGTTGATTGTTGGTATAATGATGACAACCACCTTAAATGTAACTCCACTTAAGCTGGTTGGGAATTTGGTACCCGAAGCTGAATGTAGAGCATTATTTATGTTCTTTTTTCTAAAGTTTTATAATTTGTGCAAATTGAAGGACAGACACTGCAGGTGAATCCAAGTTTAAGGTGGATTGTTAAAGTGCTTTAAACTTTCTGCTTTGCAGCCAAACAAACCCACTAATCTTTTTTTTTTTTTTTTTTTAAATCTAGTTAAAGATGACAAAGATGCCAAACATTTTGTGTAAACTGAAGGACAAGATAACAAGATTTCCATCTGATGGAATGATACAGGTATCAGTCTTGGTTTTACAGTAATGCTCCATTTATGATGAAATTCACTTTTCAAGGAAAAATAAGAGGAAAACAGTATGTAACTTTGTAATGTTGTGGTACTGTTGTAATATTGATTTTGTTGGCATTAAAAGTAATGAAGATATTGAGGCAAAATTCCAGTATCTACTCTGTGTGGCCATAGAAGTTCATGGATCTAGGTGCTTTAGTGTTTTTCAGTGTGTGCATGTGATTGTGATTGTGTGTGATTGTTTGAGATTGTGTATGTGTGTGTGATTGTGTATGTGTATGTGTGTGTGTGTGTGTGTGTGTGTGTGTGTGTGTGTGTGTGTGTGTCAGTATGCTTTGCTCCAGGAAGTTGGCTTCCAGCTGTCAGGGAGTGCAGCCTGCAGTCAGTCAGGGGAAACAGGTCTGTGTAAGCTGCCAGTCAGGCCCAGCACTGCAACTGCTGTCCCTACAGTAATGATGATGGGGAGCACATCTACCACTACGGGAGCTCATTAAGGGAAAATAATTGAAGTTTGTTAAAAACAACAGTGTTCAGGATGGGGAGACAGGTGTTTGTCCACATTTGGGAAGACACACTCTCCTTCCTCTGTAGGTTTCTTTCCTGCCAGCTACCACATGAGAATGCAGAGACAGACAGACTGACAGATCTGCATATGCACAAGCCAGAAAAAATTGGTCTAGACCGAAACTGTCACCTCATTCAGCCTCTAACCCCTCATCTTCTATCAGCAGCAGCAATAAACAGGAAATACAGCCTCTCATTCATACAACACTGAAAGCCTCTTCTGATTCCATGCTTTTACCCAGCACTGACAATCACCATAATTATTACTGCTCTCACAAATAAGTGAGAGTTGGGAATCGTTTAATGGTGCAATCTAAAATTAAACACAACACATGTAAACACTGGCATGGAAGAAGAAACATGTAATTACTGGTAATTATAGAGTGGGATTCTACCACGGTAAAGTCAATCAACCTTCGGTGCTGAAGAGGAAGCTCGCAAGAGCTTAGACCAAGGAAGGTTTTCTCTGACTGTAGAGATACCAAAAAAGTTAGTGTTGTATCTGCCTTAGAATTTTTGATTTAAAACTCCCTGGGTCATTATTAAATATTTATCTGCGAGATGACAAATCTGTCCATAAAGACCAAGAAAAGAGTGCTTTTTTTGATTCCATAAAACGGCACAAAATTTCAGTGCCATGAAGATGCTATTAAACTGGCATGAAGGACCCTAATCCGCCTTAATGTCTGGCAGTGGAGATGCATGTCATGTGGCGATTACGCTGCCTGCTCCCGTGTTTCACATGTTCCTCCCTGAGCAGGAGGAGGGTGGGGTGGGAGTTGGATCATCTGGATGCCCGACTCAAACATATACCTTTACTCGTCAATAAAGAATTAGGCAGACAACACTTACATTTGTGACAGGTGATTTAACTGAACCATAAACCAGAGGTTATTGTATATAAAATCAGTTTGGTTGGTTTTTGTTTGGTTAAGTTATCATTGCCACAAATGTTTATTAGAACCTGCTAGAGAAATACTGTGTCTGCTTATTTCAAATAAAATCAGATCAACATAAAACCTGTCTGAGCTGTGACAGGTATAACTAAAAGAATGATTAGAGTGTGTGGTGTGAGTTCAAATGCATGAATTCCTGTGGGTGTTCTAGCAGCTGGTTATCTGGCTAACTGTTGGTCAATACTTCAAACATTACCTTTTCAAAATCCTATTTTTGTCCCACTCACTGTTATTGTTAGCTTCGTCCTGTCACTATTTGGATCTTAAATTCCAGATTAGAAAAGATTTAATTTGATTAAAATGTTACATTTGTGATGTCACCTAATGAGGTTGTGAGGCCTCAAGTAAATGTTGTCTCCCAGCATATTGATGGCTTTGTATTTATATTTGTCAGTGATGCTCATAGATTTATAGTGAGAGGTTTGCAGACATCAGAAAGTCTAAGAAAAAGGTGAATATACCTGTGTCTGCAGTTATCTGTCACAAATTGCTTTCACTTGTAACCTGAACCTTTCTGTTATTTGTATTTCTTTTTACAGACAAATAAAAAATGAAACTTTTTTGTGACAATCGAAATTTTAAAGATGAGCTGGGAATGTCATCACCCAGAATGCTTAGCTGTAATGGAGCATGGCAGAGCCACTGGCACTTTCTTAGCTCAGGCAGCCTCATTTATAAAAAGAAATACATATGTAATGGTTTGCAAAATAAAAATGAAAAACCATCAAGAGACAGTGCATTTACAGTGTTTCATCAGGCATATGGAAGCTGTTCCTGTGCTGATTGTTTCTGATAAGATTAAATTTCCAACTTGTGGCAAATGATCAGAGCTATGCGAATGTAATTGCTGCGACAGTGTAGCTTTTAAGTGTTTTGGGCTTGTGAGAGGCATCAGCGTTGAAACAGAGTATGGGCTTTGTGTCCACTCCATTTTTACCACATTATACTCTATAAAAGAATGAGCCTGGCTCAAAGAGAGCTGCTGTCCAGTAATAATGATAGCCCATCAAATTTAAGGGCAGCAATTATGCACATTTTTTTTTTTCTGAAATGGCTCCCAGAGTAGAACGTCACTGAATAACAGACTTTCACTCAAACATGGCCAGACAATAGTCCCCTCAATACTTTCTGATAGGCAGTTAGCAGAAAATATGGCACAGCATCACTAAATGATTCAAAGCAATAGGCCCAGGAAATGAAGCATTCCATGATAGAGAGAAACTGGTCAGAAACGTTCATAAACAACTGTATCAAATCATGCATAGCTTTCCAACAGATGGTGCATTTAAATACATGTTATGAGTTCATTACCTCAATGTCATTCAGAGTGTTCTCTCCTCAAAGTGAGAACTTCTCCTTTGGCTGCATTTCTTTTTAATTGCAGCCAAGTGCACAGGTTTATTAGGTTTAATTGGCTGACCTCATTTAGCTTATTCAGCTTTTACCATCACTGGCATGTCTTTTTGACAATGAAAATATTCATAATCTCTGAAAATAAAAATCTGAGATGTGTATTTCTTTTTCCCCTCAATTTGGTCTGACTGCTCCTACTTCAAATACTGATCTGCACAATGTTTTTCAACAGCCCTCAGAGAAAGACAAAGTGGTGCAGCTCAGTTATGTGCAGCAACATTCACAGCAGCAGTGAATACGAGGGAATTTTTCCAATTGCATAAAATTGAGCATCATACCTGGAGCTCTAAATGCAGCATGTTTTTGAGGCTGCTTTGCATATTGGTCTGTTTAGGCTGCTGCTGTAAACAAATTGGCATCTCTGCCTCTTGTGTGACACACTTCTCTCGGCACATCGAACATTGGTGAAAAGGATAAATTGGTGAAAAGATAATTTTCTGTTTTACTCTGTGTGGCTGTTGCTGGTAAAGAAATCTTTACCAACAACATAAACACTCTGCTCTCAAACTCTGAAGCCACTGATGTTCTACTGGGGGTTTAGTAGCATTGCCATTTACCTTTGACCACTTGTCTAGTCCACTGAAAATAAATAAATACATAAAATAAATTTGTGAACAAAAAAGATTTGTAAATGTTACTCTGTTTTAATTTTCTTAACTCAAGGATTATTATTTTATTTTTTCTGTTTATTCATATTTATTAATATGCAAGTTAATAAAATGGCTCCATTCATTTTTAAGTGGGTGCTGTACATTCACTCGGTTAAATTTATTTGTGTTGTTTTATTTTCTGTTATTACCATTTAAGATAAAATATATTTTGTAGATTTAATTTAATAAACTAAGTTGCAATAAATATTTAATGTTTTTAATCAGGTTCTTAAGTAGATTACTTGAATGTTATGATTTATACTGCCACTACATTTCCAAACAAGTACCTTTTTGACCCCACTGCTGCATAATCAGTGTTACTTAATACTTTCCAGGTACATTTTGCTGATTATACATAAATACTTTTATGTGAGTGTATTTTAAATAATGAGTATTTTTACTATGTGGTCTTGCCACTTTTAGTAAAGAACTGAAATACTTCTTCCAACACTCCGTCACCATTAGTTTAACTATTAGCTGTGTTGACTGTGCTATGAAGGCATTACCTGCTTATAACTTCCAATGCATTTTTATCAGTAAACAACCACAGTGTGACCAGTGGGAAGTCTGGAACAACTTCCAATGCCTTAGCAGCCAAAGTAATAATGTGACCAGAAGCTCTGGCCACTGATCAAAGCACAGCATAAAGAAACCAAGTGGCAAGTTGAACTAAGAGGCAGTATCTACTGTCATGAATAGTGAGTGAGAAATTGGTGAAAATGTCATCAATCAATGTCTCCTCCGCAGAACTGGCTTGTTGGTTTTTCTAGCGAGAGTACTGCTGACATCCTGCAACAGGTGACCACCGTGAATGAAAACGGACAGTTGGAAGAAGAGAGAAGAAAATGTAGAGTGGTTATAAAATGAGTACTAAAAAGGAGAGGTCCTTCGGGGAGAGCCTCATAAATGCTTAAAAATATGAGATGCAGGATGTTTAGAGCTACTAGAGGGTTCAGGGCAGATCAGTCAAAACATAATGACGCTGCTCTGAGGGAAGTCACTTCCTAGTCTATTAATGCCATGTTTTCACAGCAGGGCAAATGAAGGTACCCACAAATTCAACTGGAACTATTTCTCCAAGTTCACATGGGATCATTTCATGTCCTCAGGGGTGACTTCCAGCTTCTGTGTGATTTCCAAACAACATATTTTGAGTTGACAACTGTCAGACCATGTTATTGGTTATATCAGTGTACTGGTTGTATCAGTGATACAATCTATGTGAGAAGGAAATAAGCAAAATGAATGTAAAGCACCATGGATAGTAAGCTATTATTTGACCATGTAGTTAGATAATGCAAACTCAATGTGGATGGCTGGTTTAAGGAAACCATTTCAATCATGTGATAAACATTAGTAACCACACAGAATGTAACAGACTGCAATAGAGCTCTCCTTCCACCCACTGTGGAAAGCAAAAGAAATTGTGCTTGCAAAGTAATTTTGTGGAAATCAGATCAGATGAAAAAGGGAATGCAAACAAAGCCCAGTGTTACATATAATATGCATCACATACAATGACAATATCAAGCATAATTCTAAGTTAATTGCCTCCTTTCAGGGTTTAAACTCTTGCATTGAAATCAACTGCCTTATAGGTGGTGAATTTATTCAAACATCTAATTAAAATGTAAATGAAAAGCAAAAGTCAGTGAAAGTTTCACAGAAATATATTTTAAATGAGTTGTTGAACTATAGATGCACCGGATCAGACGTCAACGTGACATTTAAAAAGGATGAATTAACCTGAACTTCTACAAGCCACATGAATAATTGATTCCGTCCAAATTTTCTGGATAAACAGAGGACTGACTGTGAGTCTGAGATGATGATGCAAATGGCAGACAAGGCGTGAGTGATATAGCAAACAGCAGTCACCGAAGAGGTGGGACAGATGGCTACATAGTCATAGACTGGTCGTTCAGGATGGAAAGCAGACGCCTCAGCAAGTAACAACAGCAGCGGGCAACTGCAAAATGAAGCATTTATCAGGGTAAACAAGCTCGGCATTCACAGTTTCAGTGGTTAACCCGTTGAGCGTTCACTTAAAAAGAGGCTGGTTGTTACATGAACCTGTTGACACCCACTCATGAGGTCATGAGCATTATTTCTGTTGATGGGGCTGTTACAAAGTTCCCTGACTCCTAGGTTGTTCAAGGATGTAGTTGTATGAACAGGTTTGTGTTTGATATTAGTAAAAGAGCAGAGGAGTCTTGGTCAAAGACCATTCTAAATATTTAACCTTTTATCACCAGAGAAAGCATGATTGATGGAGTGGTATTTCACTTATCTGTCCCTCCAGCAAACAGGCAACAGAGGATTCTCTCGAGGGAAAGTCAATCTCAAAATACTAGCAAAACAAAATGGTGTTTGTGCCCTGCAAAAAAAAGCATTAGTAGTTTCAGGAAGTGCTCCACCACAACATGTACTTACATTCAAGTAACAGACATTTAGCATCTGCAGAAATTATGACGGGTCAGAAGACATTGTCAAACATAGAGCAACAAAGCATGGGGAAGAAGTCGGGGTTGATGGATGAATAAAACATCAGACTTTAATAAGGGAGGGAACTGTGTGTTTATCACCACAAGCCAATGTTGTTGTAAGCATGACCACAATGGCTCCAACCTTTACCACACGGTTGTTATTGTAGGTATGAAGACTAAGGTCCCTTAAACTTAATGAACCTCAGTGATTTTCAACTCTAACCCTTAACCACGTTGGTTCTGTGCCTAAACCTAGCCAAAGCTTAACCACAGTGTTGTCACATCATAAAATCCTGTCAGAGCAGAAAACACTTCTGTGTGTTGTTCTCGAGGGCACAGACAAATTACATATTTTGTTGTTTAATGTGGAGGACTTGCTGTACCCAGCACTTGTGTGCACATTTTTTAGCTCTGTTTTTTAGCCCTAGGTTCAAACATAAATGTGAAGACAGTGGGTTATTTCCAGCAGGAGTCTGATAGCAGAAAGCATTCCTACCATCTAAAGCATGCTTGCTAAACATCCCATTTTGTTGCAAGCCCCACTGAATCAAAAAGTGAGAGCTTTTCTCGACAACTAACATTTTGCATAAATTTTTGGAGAAAAATCACAACAAGAGGCAGAGATTTTGTTCCAACAGCTTTAATCTAAAGCTTTAAAATAAAAGTACAGCGAGACGACAAGTTTAGAGGTTAGAAAGCAAGAAAGCAAGAAAATGAATTTGTTGTGCCATTTGAAAAGTTCAATACAAAAAGACAATTTATATGGATGAAAATGGATTTTAACTTTTATTGTTTGATAAAAAAATAAGTGAATATGTTTAACATTTGTTTATATTTTAAAACTTACTTTCCCTGTGCTGGTAGCATTGTTCTTCTGGATTATATTTTAATGTCACCACAAGACTGAAATAACAGCAACACTTAACCAGTTTCAACAGTTAAATACAATCCATCACAAACATCAGTATGAACTACAATTATCGCAGGGCTGTTGAATCTGTATATGGAGAAGTGTGGGAGGGATGTTTTGTTTTGAGGAAAGGGGTGTTGTGCAAAACAGGCTTGTACAGTATTAAGTTAACGGTAAATTATTAAAGTATGAAAGAAATAAGCAAAGAAAAAAACGCTACATATGCTAGTTGACCACTGAGAATGAGGCAAAACACGAGAGGGAAACACAGTAAGTAGGAATATGTAGACAGAGCTGTCAAGAGATCAATAAGACCGGGTTTATAAGAGAAATGTCGAAGCCACAAATCTGCTTGTTCTCCAAACAGTATCATAACAGTAAATAGCACTGTTATAGTCTTTTACCTACAACTAAAGGGTCTTTACAAACATGCTCTCTTATACGTGCTCCTACACAATGTGCTACTATATTACTCGCTCACATTACTCTGCTCATGCATGGACTTCCCCTTAATAATCACCTATTTCCATTAGTTGGGTTGAACTAAAAGAACTGTATCAATATGCACAATGTAAATGTTGACAAGGAGCTCCTAAAATTGGAGGCCAAACGTAAAAACAACTAGACCTGGTTTCAAGGGGGGTTACGCACAGGACTATTTCTTGGTGGAGCATAGAGACTTGATGGAGTCCTGTGCTTTAGAGGTGTTGGTTGGAGGATTTTGTTCAGCCTTTGGACTTGCTTTGCCAGGTTAGTAACTCAGTAACTCCTGCTTTTTATAGTCTCCACTGACAATTTATCTAGACTTAAAACTATGTGTGAAGAACTTGACAAAGAATGGCTGAAAATTCTCTTTGACTGTACCAGAACAAATGAAAACATTTTTGGTTCTGCTTCTTACACCATTAAAAATCCAGAATTAGAAATAAATAACTAATCAGAAAAATAGTGACAACCTTGCTGTCATTCTACCGAAAATTAAATTTTAAATTGATTTGAAAAACGTCAGCATCAGAATTGCTTGCAGAGTCACTGAGCAGGATTAGTTTTTAAGAGGGCAAGTGAAAACTGAGTATTTACAGGAGAATACCATAAACCTTAAATCCTACTAGCTAAATATTATTTATGGCCCAAACACCCTCACAGTTTTATATCTCATGTTGATTTTTTGCAATCAGCATATTGCAAACTGTAGTTTGAGTTGAGCTACACAAACAGTATTATATACCTTTTTATCTTATCATATTAATGATTCAATTCTCTATTGCTTAAATATTTATTTTTTTTTTTTTCTTAATTGTTTTTATTCATGTCTCAATTATGTGTTTGTTTTCTCACATATGTCTATGGTTTCGTCGTTACACTATCCACATATTTTGTGCGCACAACTTCCATGGTAGCTCACACTTTGTGCAGCACATTGTGCTATTGGAGCTAAATGTGCCACATAAGTAAGGTTTTACTTTGCTTGTTATATTAAGTTTCTGATTCCAAATCGCCAAAATGCTCCAAAACAGGTTCTATTTTACCAGCTACAGGGAGCTGAAAGGAGCTCCTACTGATTTTACAGCATTTAATATGAATGTGTTCATCAGTCTCTCACACATGTCACTGCCAATGTCTGTGGGACAAGTGGACTGTAAAAATCTGAAATGCTCCATACAACATGCAGGGCTCCACTCTCTATCCCTCAGCACATCAGTGGCATTCCTCTCATTCCATAGCCCCAACTCAGTCATTTCTGGAAGAGAAATATGCTCCCAATTTCTGTTTTGTCATTTCTAACTGGAGCAATCTACTGAATGAATTCCCAAAGTACTGAAGTACATGTCAGAGAAAGAGAGAAAGGCAGACAGAGAAAAAGGGGGAAGGATACAAAAAAAATCTCTTGCACTTAACAGGAAATAATTCTTCTTGACTGAGAGGCATTTGCTGCACAGTTTTTTTCTCCATCACTATTTCTCAAACTCCACTGGTGTCATTAGTTTCTAGGTGAGAAAAAAAAGGTTAATTTTCTCTTTCCCTCCAAGTGCAGTGTATTATCGCACTGCAGATTTACACTTTCAAACTCGAAGCCTGTCATTTGCGGAGCAGCAGCCTGGGGATAAAATTGCTGGGGTGGTAGGCATAATTAAAGCCTTGTCGCATGTTCACTCATTCATTCATTCACTCTTTCACAAAATTAATATAGCAATTTAATATCTAGAATTAAAAATGTATTAATTATTAAATGCAACACCAATGTTAAAATTGAACATAGGTCAATTATTAGCATTTTCTTATTATTTCAGCATCAGGTAATGGCACTGTCACAATATCAGTAAAAAAAAGTTTTCTTCCAATGTCATTTTTTATTTCTACACAAAATGTGTGTTAGAAAGTATAGTCTTTAAAATATTGTCCTGGGCCTTTGATACCATTGGTACTTTTATTAATGTTTTAGGCCATTAAAAATGTTTCTTTTCTACTTCTGCCCACTTGTACATTTTTTGCAATTGAAAATTGATGTGTTCAAGGATGCTCTGGCATCAGAGATTTGACATTCAGTAGCAGAACAGCATCAAATTTACAAGAATCGAGTGGAGTTTACCAAGTGGAGTCTTCAAACCATTTCTTTTCACAACTACATTAACACATTACAGTAATCAAAGTTAAAAAGTTACTTAACTGAAAGCAGTGTTGGCATGTTAAGGAAGGTCAAACAAATTTAAAGGTAATTAAATTTACACGCACTAAATGAGGTTCCATCGTTCAGGAAGGTGACGTAAGCTCATGGATGTTTGTGTCGTGGACTCAGTTTCAAAATAGTTGCTAGTTCCACACGCAGCCTGCCTGGTTTATGATCGCACACTGTATCTCTCTAAGGAAGGTGCTCACTGTAACGCCTTTAAGGAGCTGACAACTTAAAAAGCTTTATACATGAACACACAGACACACATAAACACTCATTCTTGAAGACACAAAGCTTCTCTGCTTTTATGGCAGTGCCTCTACAGCACTCTGCCTCTACATTTTGAGACGTTGGAAGGATTGCTGTAAGAATTTTGAACTGAGAACATGAAAATGAAATAAAAATGTGTCACATGCAGATGACTTGAAGGCAGCTGCAAACTGAGAGCAGCCTATAAGACATGCTACCTTATTCTAAAGTGATCACATTCTATCCTGCAGCTTCTGAGCCAGCAGTGCTTCACTATATCAAGCAGACAGACAGGAATAGAGGGATTCAGATGCTCCCAGGTAACCAGCCAAGTTGGGCTGATTGTGGCTGAGTGTCTGCTGTGTTCTGGCACCAGACGACCAACTGTGAGTTTGGGTCTGGCATGTGTGCTATACAGCTGCCAGATCAGCTCCAGTCAGTGGCAGTGAGCTAAAAATGTGTGTGTGTGTGTGTGTGTGTGTGTGTGTGTGTGTGTGTGTGTGTGTGTGTGTGTGTGTGTGCGTGTGCGCGTGTGTGTGTGTATGTGTGTGCGTGCGTGCATGTGTGTGTCTTGAGTGCTTTGTCTTTAACAGAGTACTCATTTGCTTCAGTATTGGTCTGAAAAAGACTTTTTGGCTGGTTCTTGTTATGACAAGTGATTTGGCTTTTTCATTTATTTTTATCTGGGTTGTTGCACTGACCACTGGATCACAGCCTGGAGGGCCCAAAAAACTATTTTCTCTTTCTTTCCTTATGTTGCAACAGCACTGACACTTAAATCAAACCACACCCACACTGTCTTATTGAGGCATTGTTTTTACTAATTCATCGCAATCCTGATCTCTCATAATAAACAGATATAATTTCAGCATGTTTAGGTTTAGGTAGCAAACACACAGAAGATTATGTTAGACATTAAATTCACATTAAGAAAAGTAAATACAAGTATAAAAAGCAGAGCAAAGTCTTCAAGAGAGATGATTTGATTTAGTTTTTTTGCAGCTCACCCATCTGTAGGGAGCATAATGTCTGAACCTGGGTCATTCAAGCTCAGTCTGAACATGTGATAAAGCTGATGCTAAAATGTCCTGTGACCTGATGTATTTATATCAGAGCAGAGAGCATGAGCCAGCATTTTTCGATAAGATGCAATTGCAAGTGAGGAATTTATCACCAGCACAGTGCACTGTGATAAACAGCCACAGGCTGTATAATGATAATCCTACTAGAAAGAAAGAACCATGATCTGGTTGTATACATAAACACATTTTAACTTCTCTTAAAAGGTGAGTTTAGTGTCCAAACAGATTCCTGTGTTTTTGAATTTTGACACAGTAATTTGAATTTATTTGATGTTTGTAGTGTTTTACTCTTAAGTAATAATCCAATATTTATTTATTTATTTATTTATTTTTTTGGCTATTTAGATGTAAATATTTAATACCATATAGAAGTAAACATGATTTGAATGAGATTTTCAGGGGCTTTCATTTTGGAGTGATTGTCAGTTCCAGGCACAGGAAACATAATATAATGCTCCAAGCTTTTCATGCATAGTGGATACTATGATTTGCTGTGATGAAATATAGTTTTATGGTGTGGACACTGTTCATGTCAGTCTCAACCTTTGTCTTCAAATAACCAGCAGAACAACAACATCACACTACACTGAACTTACTGGAATTTGTCACAGCCTGCCCAGCAGCAGGCGGCCACGACAGAGCTAAATAGAGGTGTCTAATAAACTGGTTACTGAGTGTCTAAAGCAGAGGTTGAAAAAAAAAAAAGATACAAGGAAGATCATATTATGTCTCTGTGAAAGAAAGATTCATTACATTCATTGCAGTGGCCTGGATGAGAGTGTAGCCTGATAGATTTTAAGTAATGGAGAATTAGAATTAATGCAGTAGATAAAAAGTATTAAATGTTGAAATAGATACCCACTAATGTAATGTATATTAAGTTTCATCATAATTTTAACTGTAAGGATTATTACACACTGTAGTGGTGTACATCATTTCCAAAGACAAAAGGTTTTTCCATAAGTAGAGAAGCAGTTGCATAGACCGCTCACTGATTCACTGTTTTTCACTTCCTTTCCACAATCATAATTGCTGTATGTATAAACATAACTGTGTGTGTGATGCAGTAATCTTACTATTTATCATATTTAAATTGTAATATAAGCCTCAATTGTAAGGGAATATTCAATGTAGATCCTGAAACCTGCATATGTGTTATATTCCTGCTAGATTTTCATACCATGAAATTTTTACATTCCTCTATTTTTAATTATCTCTAACACGGTACTAATCTCTGGTTCTCTAGACAAGATAACCACATACCGTATATTAATCAGCCCCGCCATCACTTTAGGCAAAACTACTATACAGACCCCCACCAACACGCCTACGCGCCCACACATTCCATCTTCAATGCAGCCAAATGTGCTTTTTTTCCACTCAGGAAAATTCTCTATGAAGAATTGTGAGCATTTCCACAAGGGAAGTAGAAAGAACATCCAGAATCGGCTCCAAGAACATCAAGTATTGGCTGATTTGCCACATAACTTTGGATCTTGTTATGGCCCTGAGAGGTTTCAATGACTGAACTCTTTTTCTTTTCTGAGTCTTGCTTGATCTTTTTGTTCACCATCTTCACTGAGAAAAACATTTTCTATAGATAGTAGGTGGATGTTCTATCATTTGTTTCTTTTAATGCGAACTGTCCTCTCTAAGATGTTTTTCTTTCCCCACTTTCAAAACAACAAGGTCCATAGTTAAGTCAAACATATGAAAGACTTTTACAGTTAGTGTAGAAAAAACGCCAAATACAGAATTCAAACAAAAGATTCACATATTGTGTTGATATTAAAAGCTGCATGACAACAGAAATTTGTAAATCTTTTGTTTGTGGTTTAGTTTTTTTTTTTTTCATTTTGTAGCAACAGTTTATGGTTATAACAATTACCAAAGATAACAGATAAGACTACAGGGTTACTGTATATATATCTTACCTATCCTAACCCTATCCTATCCTCGGTTTTAACCCAAACCCACAACACAGTCCATCTCAATTGTTTCTGACTTCCTCACTCAAACTGTGGTATTCAGCCCTCAAATCATTCATGACTATAAATGCAAACCTCTAAATGAGTTTTGCGGGAATGAATTAAAATAAATTACTCTTAATTATAATAAAGGAACAGTGCATTAGAAGGAGAAGAGTAGTGGAGAGGATGAAGACTGGACGTCTACGCCGCAGAGGAAAAAGCTACAGACAACACAAATAGAGAATAGGATCATTTTGATTTTCATTTGATTTGTTGACAAGAAGAAAATCACAGAATACTTATACTACAACTGTGTGGACTTTACCTCTACTTGAGCAAACGTCGGCCATAGTGGTGGCAGAAAACCGTGATTAAACCATATATTTTATTTTGCTTATTGTAAAAAGTCTATTTGCATTTTGGTTGTTTACAACTGCATCTGATCAATATTAAAACATTTTATTGTTTATATCAATGATTTGCCTGTTGTTTGCTCTTTGCAAAGAACATTTTTCCCTTTAAAAAGTCAAGTTTGTTATTTTGCCAACAGCAAGAGTGCAGCAGAAAGAATCTTCATCATGGTTGACTGGGACCAGTTTAACCTCTGAAACAGCCCTACCAACAATGCTGCCTGAAGGTAGAGCAGAATAGGTGGGCGAGAGAGAGGGTGACATGGTGAGGAGGTAACATTTGTGGTGGAATAAGGGCAGAGAGGTGTGAAGATAATAGCCCCAATGGGGAGATATGCAAGGCAGGGGTGGTTTATGAGGCTTGGTCAGTCTGGTGTGAAGGAGTCCTGCATTGCACACGGAAACTGAAAGTGTAATCTTCAACTTATTCAGTTTTTTTACTTCTGATTCTCTCCTTTTCTCTTTTTTTGTCTTCCACATTCATTTTGTCACATTTCATTTAAATTAAAAATTTTAGTAGTATAATATCAACACATATTTACAAGCTTTAGGATAGGTATATATTTATTTAACACATGTCCATTATCATATATGCATAAACATACAGATCTGTATGGGAGATATATATATATATAATTGTTTCAATTTCTAATTAGCTTCATTTCAACCTCTATGGAAATACCACTTCATTTTTTCCAATAGTAAATAGTGAATTTAATTTTGATTGGTGTTGAATTTTATTTTGGTAAAGAACTCTAAGTTAAGTTAAGTTTTTATGTGTTTATACAGGCAGTGTTCCTATCTGACTGACACTCAACTGAGTGTTTTCTCAGGACACCAGGTTTGACTGTGTCCACTAGTGGTAACCAGACTGTGGCCGCTCAGTGTTTGTCTTTCTTAGTTTCTTGTTGCTCATGATATGCTGCCAATTGGTATCAACAATACAGCGCTTAAACAGCGCAAGTTTTTCTAGTTTATGTCCAGTGGCTGATGAATGTTTTTTCTTCTTTGGCTGCAATGTGCTTGGTCCAGATTGTGTGAGAGCTGTGCTGGAGGAGCTGGGGCTCAGGCCCAGCTGGCTGATGGGACTTTGGGGTAAAAGCCTAAGCTCTCACCAATGTGGCGTCTGATTCAAATTTCATAATTCACACTAAAGAAAAACAACTAATATTGGTTCCTTATTATGAAACTCCATATCCTTCTCTTATTTTTGTAAAAGAACAATATTGATTAAATCAATCTGGCTTGAGAATTTCAGGCTGGTTGACTTTTCTTGTCTTGCAAAGAACAATAAGTCAGTGAACTTGTTATAGATAGGTTTAGTTAGATCAAAATACAAAATATACATTTTAATTGTTATCAATTTCTGTGTAAACTCCAAACAATTGATTAGGTTCTCCATTAAGTCCATTTCCAATATGAAAAAAAAGATGTTCAAAGACATGCAAGTCTTTCTGTCCATGCTGATTTTAGATGATGGCCAAACAAGGATTGAGATGTTTAGATTTTAATTAAAAGTAGAAATTAGCATCCTTTTTTCCTTTCTTGTCTTTCACTGTCTCCATCTCCCCATCACTTTTACACTCCTCCTCATTTCATCTTCCTCCCTGTCCCATCACTTCATTTTTTCTGTCTCTCCTTCCATCTTTGAAATGCCACACTCACAAATGTGTTATGTAAACATACCCACCCCACCCCTCTCTCTTTCTCTTTTTCTCTCTGTGTCTCTGTCCTTGACTTTACTTCTCGTTATCCGTCTTCAAGGAGAGATGGGAGGAAACTGGCTAGAGGGAATCATGTTTCATCACTCAGCCATATGAACTGAGATGGGGCCTGACATCTTCTTTTGCAGCTGCTTGTCGGAATATCATTGTTTTTTATGACTTGGTGAAATATTCAATGGAAGGCTCTCTTTGGTCATACGTCAAAAACTTTCAAGGGACCAAGTCATTACATGCAATGAAAATTAGTCTAAGGCCATCACTGTGGTGGGAAAAAAATAAACCACTTATCTGTGGAGCGTCTGCAGCAAGGCACTTAGCTTTATAAGGAGAGAGGGGATTGGAAGAACTCACTAGTGAGTGGTAGTTGCATGCAGACAAGCAGCTGAAAGGGAGGGGAAAGCACTCACAAAGCTAAGTAGTTTGTGTGGTTTGCCTCCAGAGGGTTCAGGTTTACAATGGACAGGAGGAAAAGCAGAATAGAAAATGGCAGAGTCGTACAGCAAAAGCAGCAGCCCTCACAACATGATAAAAACACTAGCGTGTCTTGTGAATAGATCAAGTGATTTGCCATGATTTTCATTCCACTTCATGGATAAAACAGAAGCATCTGGGCAAAGCAATGGAAATAAAAAATTCATTATTGGGTTGTATGTTTTTAAGGTTTTGGTGATGGAACACTTTGAAGTGAATCCTTGGTTTGGTGTTGTGCTTTTTCAGTGACTCACTAAATCCCATAAGCTGCTATAGTATCTCCAACGGCCAGACCAGGGTTTCTTTAATCACAACAAGACAGTGACTGTTTTATCCAGCGAAGCCTCCTGCTTTGTAGTTTGGGGAAACAACAACAGAATCAATTAAACGCCAAGAGGGAGGGAGGATGAGGAGTAAATAATGGCAGAGACAGGTCGTAAAGAGGAACAGCAATTTGAACGAGCTAGAGAGACATTAAGTATATCTGTTTATAGAAATGTAACATCCATGGACGACTGCTGGTTAGACTTTAAAGCAATTTTACAAAGGAAGGCTTGTAAATTTCTCAGGAATGTAGACTCAATAAACAGGCACAGGTATGTGTACATTTGCTAGATGGAGACAACAGTGACTCAAGGGCAACTCTAATACACTGCAGAGAATTGAGTGAATGAAATGATGTTATCATCCTCTGCTGGGGCTGGACTATATGAAACCAAAGACGGACAGAATGAAGACAAAACAGTGGGGCTAAAAAAGTGGAAAAACCAAGATGGAATCCAATTGAGCGCAAAGCAGATCTAAAATTGATTTGATGAGAACTGAACATATAGTCGTCTCTTTCTCCTGTTTTTTTTCTTTTTTTTTTTTTCGCATTGTGAGAAAGTTACAGTAAATGCTGAGTGTGGTTGTCGGGATAGAGTGTCGAAGGCCTTCAAGGTGATAAGCCCTGTAGAGGCCCAATACATTAATGAATTAACATTACACCAGGATCAATGGTGAAGCTCTCAGGGTCTGAAAAACTGCACTTAATGAAAAGGGATTACTCTCTGAAGATCAAGGTCTTCCACTTCTCTTCATCCCCACTGCTTTTCTTCTGCTCTTTTGTATTCTGTTGTGTTTTCTTTCCCCACATCCCCACCCCCTCTGGTGAAATTTTAATTATGTCCACAATCTAACAAGGCTACACCAGTGAGCTGCTTTAAATACAAACTTTGTCCAGAAACGTGAAAACACTGTATGTCATTTGTTGCACTATGATTGGGTGAGAGAAGCCAATGTAAAATGATTACTTTATGTATTTTTTGTCAGTCTATATTCCTTAATTAGCGGGAATTTGAGTCTCTGCCCAGCCAAAAATCTGTCTGAGAAGTTTGTATATTTGATCCTTCACAGATTCAAATATAAAAGTACTGTTGCAGCATCAATATCAGCGCTAACTGATACGCAACAACAATGGATTCTAAGAGCAACAACTGGCAAACAAAACAAGTCAAAAGACATCAAGATGCCTATTGAGACTTTGCAAACATTTTCTGCAGCATTTTCAAACCACTGATCAATATTCACTGCTTTGTTCCTGTTACTCAGAGTTTCTCTACAGAGCTAAACACACTTTCATGTCATGATGTTGCCTCTTCATTGCTCCAAACCCCTGAACAAAGACCCAAAGTAGCATATTTAGCAAAGTATTGGTGTGATTGATGGCTTGTTTGGAACATGAGCAATATTAAGGATACTGAGTGTATGGATCAACAGCAAACTTCTGCAGAATTTGTTTATGTGAACATTTTAGTGTATTAGATTGTGGCTCACCAATCAAATCCATTATAACTACTGTAAATCTAAAGTACTGTTCTCTGTGAAACGTCCTTCATATACTTGCATCTTTTTCGTGACCTGTAGCACATTGAGTTACAGATGTCTATACATGTGCATTCATTTGGACACTCTGCATGTGTGTAACACTGTAGATACTTTTCAAACCTCTGTGCATCTTGAGGTCGTCCCCTAGCTCTAACTTACACAATCCATTGCTGGTCCTACACACGCTTTTCTGCTTGATTTCACATTTCTCCTTGCCTCTTTGAAGCCATTAGTTAAGACTGTTGAAACCCTCTGTAAGTGTGTGTGTGCACACCTTCACATACATGGAGCACCAACCTCTCACCTACTATGAATAATTGATCTGTTGAATCTAGGGCGCATGAGGTTTGTATGCAGGAAGGCAGCTGCTGCAGCAGGAAGGTACCTTACAGTTTGTTTTAAAGGAAATGGGGTACCAGAAGGTGGAGACCAGCCAAGTGGAAAATACCACCGCTCAGTGTAGGTCCAGGTCTATACTGACCTGATGGTTCCAAAAGAGAGCTTAGCAACTTCTGAATCATTAATCCATATAAAGCTTTTAGCAGCATACACTGTAGTCTGAAAGTGTTTTGTGTGTCTCCAAGGTCATTGGAAGTCATATCTAACACATGTCAACATTATGCAATTTTAAATAGCAGATGCTGAATCACAACATCGTACTACATCAACTACAACTGCCACCTGACTGTTGTACACCTTCGCTAACCAGTAAAGTTGTACTTTAGTCTGCCCAGACGCATAATAAATGTAGTGACAACTTTAAAGAAATTTTAAAAAAGATAATTGGAGCATTTTCTCATAATTAGAGTATGAATTCTTTACTTAAGGCCAAAAACATTTTCATAAGGTCACATCGACCGTGACCTTCAACCACTAAAATCAAATAAATTCATCCTTGAGTCCAAATGAAGTTTCTTTTGCCAAATTTGAAGAAATTTCCTCAGGGTATTCCTGAGATATCACACTCACAAAGACGGAACGGACAGATGGACAATATAAAGCAAAGGCAGGCATGAGAGAGAGAAAAAAAAAAACAAACAAGAAAAAAAAAAATCTGTAGGAAAATTTGAGAACGAGGTGTTGGAACAGAAGTTGAAAAACACGTCTCAGTGCAAACAAAACACTCAGCAATACAATTTACTCTCTGTATTTGCTGTTGATAACCAAGCAGCAACACAATAACAATTCAGGAGCTAAAACAAATTGAATATTGGTCTGGTAAATAATGTGAAATTATTCATGTTAGCACATGGACACTTAAGTTGTGCAGTAAACTGCTCTCAGGCTATACTCATGAGGATTATAGTGTTTGGGCTGACAGGTATCTGAAATGAAGGACAATGAGATAAAAATGCAGTGCAGATTGAGACAAATTGTAGAGTACATCTGAATGCTAAGAACGTTAGATATAATAGATTATTATATTTGTGTATTGCTGTATCAATCTCAAAAGAAGAATAAATGTGTTTTTTCTTTAGGCTGCAGTCCTGCACTGGCCATTCTGCTCTGCTTTTCTAAACACTGTGTTAATTTATTACTAACTCCATGGGGAAATTTCACTATTTTGTTTGACCCCTGCAACAGAAACATCAAAGCACAGGGTCAGTTAAAGAACAGCAGCCCTGGGGCTGGTAATGATTCAATGCCTTGCTCAGATTCTTCATAAGCCAGATGCTCGCTGACACACGGCTGGTAACCAGGTCATGTGGTTCATGGGCTAACTACAGTATCAGTGCTATAGACATGTTTCTCTCTAAGTGCACAATAAACTGATCTTCTTCTCCTCTCTTTAGTTATTAATGGAGTGACACAGGCATAGACAGAACAGTTAATATTTTTCAACCATATAAACTAATTTATGAACAAGACGTTTGTCATTCTCTGCTTTTCTCTCTTTCTGTCTGCTCGCTGTCACACAGCATCACCACAACTCAACTGTCACTGTGACAGAGACACACAATGATTGACCATGCTGCACTTTGTCATTGACACACCCGCACATGATTGAACAAGATGCAGCAACTGGGTGAGCCAAACAGGCTGACAGGCTAACAGAATATAACTCTGCAACAGAATATGACTCTAGACTCTATCAAATGTGAGTGGTGCCTTAAATGGGCTTGGTCCAGCAACTGTATAATAGGAAACTTAATTAACAGTTAATTAAGATCATTATTCTTTTACCTATATAATTTAATCAAAGAAGAAAGGGGGAAAAAAAATAATAAAAAATAAATAAATAAAATCACCTTTGAAATCCCTTTTAGTTCCATTTAAAAAAATAAAAGTACTGTAGCAGAGTCAGCCAGTCATTCAGGGTATCAGCTGATGCAATGAAGCTAAAGATTTCAAACAAACAGCTGCACTCCCTAGAAAGTCCTTAATTTTCCCCCTTTAATTAAAGCCCCTTAATTATTATAATTTCCTAAACTTGTCATGGCAGTACAAGTGGTACAAGACCTTTTGAACAAAATGGTTAATTAAAATGCTACAACCAAAGACTCTACAGTAGATGGCTGACTGACTCATATTCATGACTCCATCATGATGGAGGGTTTTGTTGCCTCAGTGACCCTGGAGACTTCACTTTCACTAATGTCATTCAAAGCTAATTGCACTTTCGCAAAAAAGACAACCACTTTGTTGAAGACTGTGGAATAAGTACGATGGGCCGTTTAGAAATCTGACACATCATGGAGCTGCTCATTCATTCAAAAACAAGTTTAACTTCCCACATGTGAGAGAAAGACTGTGCATTTTAGCAGCACTGGCTCGTGAGATGACACCAACACCAATGGCTGATCTTGTATACTGTGAGAAGAGACTAGCAGATTTCTCTACATTTTGTTAAGAGTCCTATATTATATCAAACACCTCTGAGAGCTGCAGACCATCTACCATGAAAGATAATTATTAGCCACTCCACCAACGGGAATTGCATTATAAATGCTCTCGATCACTTTAATGGAACTACAGTATACAAACTACATATGGATACACTTTAGATGATTTATATAGGTTTGGCAAAACCATTAGTTTAGTTTGGCCAGTGCTGTGCGTTACCGCCACAGGGAGTGCAATATATTTGAATCATTTGGCTTTGTGCTGTCATGATGAATTAATGTAGTTGGTGGCTCAGAGTGTTGTTCCCAACAGAAGTGATTTGGCAACTCTGTGTGTGTGTGTGTGTGTGTGTGTGTGTGTGTGTGTGTGTGTGTGTGTGTGTGTGTATTTGAGCATGGATAGTGTGTGTAGGCGTGTTTGTGTGTGTGCATTTGCATCCATGTGTGCATGTACCTCCGTATGGCACCTATCTATCTCGCTGCTAAGGCGTTAAGAGTAAAAGACCATCAGGTGCAGATGTGTTTCCAGCACCTACTCGACATCCATGAAGTCCGTTAATTAAAACATACGTACTAAACAACTGGATAGCTCAGCCATCAGGTACCCACCTCTGTCTGGCTTCTCAGTATCTTCAAATTACATCTTTGAAATATATGTGGTTTATTCACCTGCACACACGCCACAAATCTTCCTCTTTATTCTTTACATGCTCCATATAGTGCAGCTTGTTTGGAGGAGTTATTTTTAGGCCCTCTGATTCTTCAACCTGAGAAACACTGCTGTCACTCACATCACCTCTGCCTTTTTCATGTTGTTCCCTCTGGTTTGCTTCCTTGCTTTTATATGTGTTTGTGTTTTGAGACACAACCTGAGCTCCTCGACTCGACTGCAGTTGCAAATGGCTGCCCTGTGTCTACAGGTGAGAGAGACCTCTGCCATGGTTTCCTACACCATCTTATTAGTCTGCCTACAACTTCAGTTCATCAACATTTCTTAACTCTATTCTTCTCTCACTTTGTCCATTCCAAATCCAAAGAGATTTATCTACAGGTCCACCTCATTACTACTGCTCACAATATCAAACAAACATAAAATAGCACCTGCTTATGCGACTGGGCTCCTGTTCTCGTCCTTTTCTTTGACTATAAACCTCTCTCATGTCTCGGCAGGGACACAATCAGAAACATGAGGCAGTTCAGTGCCTTGAAGGGAGGCCAAACCAAAAGAGTGAGGAAGAATGACGAATGATCAAATTATAATTACTGTGCTATATTGAAAAGTGTTGACAATTACAGTTTGTGCCAACACACATGGCACGAATGAGAGGAATCAAATATGGAACATAACAATCAAATGTAAATCAATGGTACAGAGAGCATGGTGCAGATGAGCAGCCTCTGCATTATGATCTGAGCATTTTTACAATGTCCTGAATGCCCAAAGTATTAAAAAGTCTTTTGAAGAAGAACAGTGATGAGGTGAATGAATGTCAACAATGACTTATCTCTTTCATAAGACATTTATCAATCACAAAAGAGAAGATGGAGAAAAAAAAAAAAAGAAAATATTTTGGCAATTCTAAAGAGGATTTTCCAAAAACAAAAATGGTTTTAACCCACCAGGAAGATACCGCTGTTATTTTGTAAATTCACTCTATATAATAATTACTGTGAGCTGTGTGACCCAATTTACTTGTGGTGTGTCACCATGAGATAAGAGATGAGACCAGTTATGATGCTGCTCCAAGACGTGCGCACGCACACACACACACACACACACACAGACAAACAGACACAGACAGTTTCTGCTGCTGCACCAGAGGAATATCACAGTAAAGTGATATTTCTGAAAATATTTCTATTCTGCTGCATTTTCTCTGAGATCTCAGGATTGTCATTGTTCTCTCCCATTTCCCTTTCATTCACTGGAGGAATAGTCAGACAACCTTATGAGGCCTGCGGTGGGGCTGGGGAATGGCAAATGAGACAAAATCTATTACATTCTGCACTTGGCTTTAAAAAAAAAAAAAAAAAAAGTAAAATATTTAAATATAGTAAATATTTTCAGGCAGAAAAGTTGCTGGTCACAGCTGTTGGCAGGGCCGTCCAATATGTGAGTTTGTTGTTCAGTCAGAAAACAATGGATGTAATCAGTGGTTTTAACAAGTCCACAGAGACATTCAAAAATGATAAGAAACAGCTTGAGTCAAAGTATTAGTCTTGCACAATTATTGCTGTTTGTTTATCCTTTAAGAATAAATACTTGCATTTGAGCTTTTGTTTCAACCTTGATAATTAAAATAAATATGCAGTCATTGACCCATACTGGAAATGTCAGAGGCTTATGTTCCGTTTCAGAGCATTGTTCAGTTTGTGAAATCAAAGCTTATATAAACTAATTTGAATAGAAAGTTATTGTATTGTATGTAAAACTTCTTATTGTAGGTGTCAGTATTGTTTATGTTTCCTGATTTTTTGTAGTATATTAAAGGATGCTTAAGATTAAACAATGTCCTACAATAATGATCTATAATAGAAATAAATACATAATTTAGATATAAACAGGTAAGGCACGAGCAGCATACAATTTTCTTCTCGTGAATAATATTAATTGTTACCACATGATCTTATATTGAAGCCTGGTACTCTGTATGACTTGACAGTAGATGGGAAACTACAGGGCTTCAGTTAGGAGCCATCTCAGATGTACATGCAAAATAACCAAAAGAGCCTTTCAGCTTTTCAGCAATAGCTTTCTTTCCTTATTTACAGCAAAATGTCAGCACCACAGTTAAAATCTCTTCTATTTCCATTGTTAATTTCCATCCAGGCCTTTAATAGTTACACATCTGAGTTACAATACAAACCAAAAGTGCACAGCTAAGATTATTTTATCGAGGTCACAACACTAGAATTTTGGTAGTTGGTTCCAATACTAGTGAATTCCACTATTCGATACCACAGCAAAAAATGGAAAACTGAGGCTAGTGCAGCCACACAGTGGGCTATCATACATGGATGTGTGCATGCACGTGCAAACACACACACACACACACACACTTACTTTCTTGTAGAAAGAAGAAGTGTGCAAACATATGTTTAAACTGACCATTGGTGTGAAAATATTAATTTAAAAGGTCAGTGTGATATTTTATTGATTATTCAACTCTCATCCAAAGGACGAGGACCTAAAAAGAGAACCTTAACCTAAAAAGAAGTCCAGCTGCCTTTGACTCAAGCACTTGAGACGCCATGACATGGATGACTGAGAACCTACACAGACATTTCATGAAATTTTAGATATGTTATGAATATAAAGTTAACAATTGAAACTCGCTGTGAATGCTGCATTCAGATCCAGATGTTTCATTTTGAGCTGCTTAGATAAATTTGAGGTGTTCCCTGGCAATGTTTGTGGTCTGGTTTTTGGTCTAACTTGATGACTTGGACCCTGCTGGTCTGCGTCAAATACAAAATATCTCCATATATCTAGTCTTCTTTTTTTCCCTCTCTCTTTATTTCCTGCTGCTGCTGTCATTCTGTGTTGTTATTATTTAATGTGCCTGCCTTCTGTTTGAGTTTGTTGTCAAACTAGGATGCTAGTAGAATCTATTTAAAGTTTAACATTACATTACATTACATATAGTGTGTGTAAAAGGCAGTAGAAAACAATTTAATACAGAAAAACTTTAGGTAACTTCTCATGATGTGGGTCACTGGGCTGTTAAGAGACTCGTGGTATACGAAACTGTTCTGACATAAAGGCAGCTTTAAGTTCACCAGTTTACCATTATAAACCAACCACTGTGACCATTGCCACGACTGTAAACACCATCTGAGTGTTGAGTCAAGACGTTATTCAGAACCAGCCAATAAGTGGAGCAAAAACAGCAGGGTGCTTATCTGGGTCTTCGGAGAGACACAGGAAATTGAGTTTGTCCAGTCTAATGATGGGCACAGTCACGCAGCTCTACAGACGTACCATTTCCCTCCTATTAGCAGAGATGGGTTATTCATGAGGGCAAATCTAGTGTGAACTATGTTTCATTGATATTCTACTCAGTCACCTCTCATTGTCTGTCAGGGGACCCACACTATTCTGTTTTTATTCATTTATTTATCCATTTCCTTTCTACACTGCCAAAGGTAAAGGGGAGTTTGGTGAAGATGGGGTCACAGTGTCAAACGAGATTTTGCCTGTGAAGAGCTATCAATAGCATCTGTCATCAGTAACCAGTAGGCAGAAAAAGGGAGGGTGGTGGGTGGTTGGGGGGTGATGGAAAGCTGCATGGGGAGAGACTTGGAGGTGAAACACTTGTGACGAGAGTGTTAATACACAGCCCAGACTCCTACCAGAAATAGCTGCGCCTTCTCCTTTCCAAAAACACATTATCTCTCTTTCAGAGCCTCTCCTTTATTCTGCCAAATTCCAATAGGCACTATTGGCATATATATGCTCCGTCGTGTCCAAAGCTATTTTTATAATACAATTTGAGCTGAATGGCTCATTGTGTGAGCACACAATGTAGTTATGATACACATTAATTTCTTACATTTTCATTTAAAGACAGCATTCCCACACAATACTTATTTTTTCCCCTGTGCTAAAAAACAGTCTCCCTATTCAAAGTACTCTGTAAACAAGTGTCATTCAGCCTTTTATGCTTGTCACACTGACATGATCTGCCCCATTCAGCTCCAAAACTGATGCATGAGTTAGTACTTGAGAATGTATAGGGAGATTAAACACACATGCACATTTGTGACATTATGTTGTGTGAATACACGTGTGCATTTGCGTTAACAGCTGTATTTAAAGAAGCATTTGGCAGTCATAGTACATATGTGCTGGGATGAGCGAGCTGGCAGGTGTAACAGTCTCCAGCGGAAGTGTATGTTATTGCCAGCTGCAAAGGAAAGCACACATGCCCCCAGTGTTGCTGAAAACAAGGGAAACGGTGTATACTTCTCCCAAGCCACTCACTCTGCATGCAGGAGAGATTGTATGAGATACCCGCAGCATCTAAGGGACATCCACATCATAAGTTTATGTCTTCTAAAGCCTCCGCATAAAGATCCCTCGATTGAAGTTAAAAGATTTTGTTCATAGGCAACAAAAAAAAAAAAAAAAAAAGACTTTATACCCTATATCTACCATGTTTTTCATCTTCAAAAAGAGAGGAATTTGGCAAAGCAGTGAGAACAGCCATTTTAGATGAAAAGATTAAAGAAGGTAAAGAATCTGTTACTTTGTCCTGACAAGCTGAGGAGAGTGAGAAGAGAGGAGGTGCATCCTTATGTGTCCAACATGATTAGCAGATCACTGATTCAAACCGCCTCACTATCTGGGCAGCATCTACATTTTCATTCCCTCGTTTCCTTTTGTATCTCTCGCCTTCTCAGATAATTTTACTGTCAGACATCTGGTGCCCAATTCTATGGAAGACATGCATGAAGTAAAGAGTAAATGGAAATTGTTTAATAGTTTCTTGAATAATATAATCACTTGCGTGAGATGATAAGGCGGGTAATTGAAACCGGTTTCATTTCAATTCAGAACAAATATAAACACAAAATACATATTGCATTTCTTTTATTTTGTGCAATCTTTGTATATATGTATATAAAAAAAACTCCTGTGAGGATCAATACTAATATATGTGAGCCGATACCAAATTAAATGACTATAAAGCTGCATCTCAAGCACCTGGTGGCTCCTGCTTTATGCAAATTTCAAAGAGCAGCTAGAAAATTTACTGTGTCTTGTCTTTCTTATTTATCTGATAAATAAAACAAACCTTTATTTCCCAAGAGTAATAAAAAATGTTCTCACCTATTTACTCAGTCAGCGGGTGCCATGCTTAATACATCTTCATGGAAATGGGGAGCAGAGAGAAAGTGCATTGCAGAGTGAGCTTCCTTATTTGGCGTTCATGGTGTGACAAATCTGGATATAGCCAGCAATATAGTAAAGGGTCCATGTCCTGATGCAGGTCATGACATCAAAATGAAAAGTCTAAATAAAGCCAATGCTCTCGTGGTACATCATGGTCGCAAACACAACATTTCACCTGCATAGCAGCACATATGAACAGACACTCACGTTCAACCTTTTGATAGTGTTCAACCGTGAAGAATCATCTCATTTAGTGGGCACAGTTTTGGTTTAGGAGGATGCATGCATTTCCATTGTTGCCCAGTGGCAGGGCTTAACAAATAGGATTAGATCTGTGCACGAGCACACTCCTGTTCAGGTGGCGCACGGCACCATGCTCCAGCTCTGCAACCAGACACAGAATTACTGTTAAAGGTCAGTGGAGTCAGACGCTGAATGTCACAGCTTAGCCACAGTTTGGCAAGAAAATACATTCAGATAAATACGCCTGTCTCTTGGTGGAGAGTAAATCTGCAGCTCCTGAATTTCCAGCATAAAAGACCCAGGATTACAGGATGAGTTAAAAGGCAACAGAGGCCTATCGATTAGAGAGAGTGAATCGGGCCTCCGCTATGCTGTGAATAATAAATTGAGCAGAAGACAGCCAGGGGTTGTCAGATGGAACTTTCATGATTGGAGGGGGGGGTGAGTTGTGCTCATTTTAGATGGGATTGTGGATAAGTCACATCTCCCGTCTCATGGATCTGGGGAATCATGTCACCGATCAGAAAGCGCCTCAGAGAAGCTTACTACAAGTTTAAATAAGCATTCTACACCCCATTTAACAACACAAACAGACTGATGACAGCCTCCGCTCACTGCAGAGTACTGCCAATGGACTCAGGGAATGGACTGGACTCTTAATAGCACATCTCCCTAAGGTGGTAGAATATTGGAAAGGGTCATTTCTGAAATAGCTGCATATGTGGTGAATCAGATGAGTGTTACACCAGGGATCCAATCAGCCTCACTGAGACACTGTGTGACTCACTGGAGCAGGTGTCATTGTTTGTGATCTTCAATAGACTGCTCATTGTGGGCCTAAATGAACTCAGTAGATTTGGGCTGTAAATTGTGACAGAGAGGGTCCATATGTGTGTGTGCTCTGTGCCATGAATTAAACTGATAAGAGAGATAATGGATTTATGTCAAGCAACAAATAAACAAAGATCAGATGAAGAATTCATTTTCTAAACTGTGACTCAATCCATTGTGGACTTGGCGTGGTGCTCTTGTTTCCTGACCTGTGCTCCACAGCTGGTCATGATTCTGAGGTTGACATTTGAAATTTGCTACAGAAATTTAGGATGATCAAGTCTAATGACCTCAGTGATCCCTTGACTTTTCCTCTCGTCCCACCAGGAGGTTGACATTTCCATCTGTCAACCAAAAGACATTCACAGCCACCTTAGCTGGTCTAAACTAAGATGATGGGTGCTTCAAACTACTGAGATAGTAAATATGGTAATTTGTTCCATGGTCATTTGCAGCATTTTAGTACTAGACCTTCAAAAATTTCTTTCAACAATGAGGAGCCATCTTAAATAGAAGTGGCTGTGGGTAGGCAGCCAATTGACACGTGGAATTGCAGATACCAATAAATCCTTATCGCTTCCATTGAACAGCAGTATCCAAAGTATTTGTGCAAAAATGTGAAATCGTAAATCTGCTTCAGATCAATATAATATGCATTACCTAAATATATATATATATATATATATATATATATTTGCTAAAAAATATCCAATGTCAATGCATATAAGATCAGGTTGTGTGAGAAAACAGAAGATATACATGCATGCTGACTTTTGCATAATGTTCATATATATTTCTCCTTTCTTTTTTGACCAACTTTAACTTTAGAGTTAAAATGAACTCTGGACTTAATTTATTTTACATTTGCTTTCCTCTCTCTCTCTTTCCTCTATTGTGTGTGTGTGTGTGTGTGTGTGTGTGTGCTCACTGCAGGCTGCGGGCTTGAGTTCCTGCTCGTTCTCTGTGGACTAGAGTTCTCCTGGTCCTGCCCTCGTCACTGTATCTGCTACACTGCACCCAGCACTGTCTCCTGCCAAGCCCACAACTTCCTGTCGGTCCCTGAAGGCATTCCTCCTGACAGTGAGCGCATCTTCTTACAGAACAATAAGATTCATCGCTTACTTCGAGGCCACTTCAGCTCCAACACAGTCACTCTCTGGATCTACTCCAACAACATTACGTACATCGAGCCCTCCACCTTCCACGGCTTCACACTGCTGGAGGAGCTGGATCTGGGAGACAACCGCCACCTGCGCTCCTTGGCTGAGGACACCTTTCATGGGCTGAGTCGGCTCAATGCGCTACACCTGTACCGATGTGGACTTAGTTCACTTCCTAATAACATCTTCCAAGGCCTCAGAAATCTGCAGTATCTCTACTTGCAGGTATACTTCATACACAGTTTGCTTGTGGTTCATCTTAAGACCCTTGTAGGGCTCCTGAACTATGACTAAATTCATTCAAACACAACACACGTGGCCTAATCTGAGACTATGTCATAGAATATTGTGTATATGTGCCTGTACCGCTGCTGCCTCAAATGAATGACAGCGAAATAACCTTCCATACATCCATAATTGTTCATCTATCCGAAATGCTTCCACACTTTTCTCAGAAGGTATTCATGTTTATTCATTCAGGACTGCTCACTATTCATCACTGTTTTATGTTAGCAAAGATAACCACAATAGTCTTGTTTACTCAGGCCAAAAGTGCATGCAATGGGTCAGACAGACCATTTACCACTAGAGTACAAAACAAATGCTGTTATCACTTAGTGAGAATTTTGAATTTGTACAGATCATCATATTGAATATTTCATTTGTTACCATGTTTTAACAGTTGCTCAGAACAGTAGTTCAAATTTGACAGACTGTGAGCATGGTTATTAAGTTAGATTAATACAATACAATAATATTGGAATGAAAACACTGCATAATATGTAATCTTATGATTACATCCTCTCTGTGCCTCTTCAGGATAATCATCTGAAGTTCCTGCAGGATGACACATTTATGGACCTCCACAACCTGAGCCATCTGTTCCTACATGGAAACCGTCTGTGGAGCCTTAACCAGAACACCTTCAGAGGCCTTCGAGCCCTGGACCGACTGCTTCTGCACCAAAACCAGATTGAGTGGGTTGACCGCCTGGCCTTCCATGACCTGAAACGTCTCACCACCCTCTACCTGTTCAACAACTCCCTGATACAGCTGTCTGGACAGTGCCTGGACATGCTGCCTGCCCTTGAATACCTGCGCCTCAACGACAACCCCTGGTCATGTGACTGCAAAGCCCTGTCGCTATGGGAATGGCTGAAACGTTTTCGAGGTTCAACATCTTCAGTGGGCTGCCAAGGGCCGACTAATATGGTTGGGAGAGACCTCAAAGAGCTGCGCAAGGAGGACTTCCCCAACTGTTCCCCAACTGTTCCTAACTCTGAGTCCAGAGCCCAGACTAACAATTTATCTGGCACGGTAAATCCATCTATGAATCGTGGTGTAGCGGTGGGGTCTGGAGGGCAGACCCACATAGTGCACCCGTCGAGGCCTGGCCGTTCTCGGAACTGCACAAAGCCTCGTAACAGGGTGAGCAAAGGGAAGGGTGACAATGAGGTTCACCACTCAAAGGAGGTCATGGCAGACAAGGAGGATTCCTCCCCAGATTTCACAGATGGGGGGAAACATGACCACACGTCCCCAGACGGCACCGTCACAAGGAGGAAGCACAAGTGCACTCCCCGGACCACTGTTCGCCCCCCTAGTGGGGTTCAGCAAGCCAACAATAGGGCAACCTTATCCCCATCCTTACTACACGTCTACGCCCTCTTTGTGGCCTTGATAACAACAAACCTTGACTTCATTCTCCGCTGACCTTCAGAGGGTTTGGCAAATGCTAATCACAAAAAAAAAAACAAAAACAAAAAAAAGAAACAACACAGCCCTCAGACCCTCTCTTGCTCCTGCACAAGGCCTGTGTGTCTTTTATGTATGTGTGTGAGTGTGATTATATGTGTAAATGTTGTGTAGGGAGCTTTACTGTTCAGACTCAAACAAAGCATCAAACATCTACAACAGAGAGACTCACAGCACAAAAATCAGAGGGACTGAGAATGAAAAGATGAATACAGACCAAGCTTGCACTGCCACTTAAGCCAGTATGATTTCATCTTCATATGTCCTGGCATCCAATATATTTTTTTACTTTTCTGTTTTTCACTCAACTGGAGCTCGGATAACCAAAAGTTGGTCAACAGAGAGCAAAAGTGCGAGAGATAACTAAGCAAGCAAGGTAGAAACTTGTTAGCCAGTTAGCTCAATGTGCTAGGTCTTCAAGTGCTCCATCCAGCTTTAATTTTCAGTCCACTGTTTGTAAATTGTAAAATGAAAGTCGATGACCCTGTAAAGCCTTTGGTGTCAGTCCTATCTTACTCTCATCCCTCCTGCTGGTCCAAACAAGCTACGAGTGTTTCTCATAAACAAAGAGGTAAATGTAAACATGGCAATAAATTGTTTGTGTCAGAGTCAGACATAAGAATGTGTCATTCTTGTTACAGAATGGAAATATATAGCCACAGATGATTTAAGGCCATAAACAGAACAACCAGTTAGCTCGTACACTGTATGGAGCTGTAACAAATCACAACTACTCTCTATATATCGCTGGCTTTTTTCCCCCAGGTACTGTGCAAATCTTTCTGCCTACTTTTTTTCTCATATTTCAGCTTTGTTTTCCTTTTCTTTTTTTAAATTGGTACACAGTCAAGAGTGACAGGAAAGGCAGAGGAGAGAGTGAGAGAAGGAGAGAGAGAGAGCGAGAGGACGACGTGCAGGATGACCTGGGTGAGAATTGAACCCAGACGATTTTGGTAAGAACGCAGGCTTGTTGGAGCTGCACCCATTACCAGGTGAGCTACTAGGCCAACCCCCACCCCCTCTTCTGCCCACTTAACAGTACTTCTTATTGGGACTGCATTTCTCTGCATTTCCATCTTCATTTCCACCACTTCTCTCCTCTTGTGCAACTGAATACTAAGCTGCTAATTGTTTCAAGATGGCGAGGACTGCCATGCGCTATTTTCATTTGCTTGGAAAAACTGTGCGTCTCTGGAAGATCAAGCTGTGAATATTGAAGAGTCTGTCTATATCTCGTGTCAGATGTTGTTCATTTGATTTTTCAAAGACACAAAATGGACCTAGAGATGGATCCCTGCAGGGCCGACAGGAGCCTTAGAGGTCGAGGGTCAGATGGGGCTTTCTCAGTTTCCCAGTGAGGTTGTGCTGAACTGAATCCTCCACAGTGAGGGCACATTTTCCTCATTGAGAATATGAGGAACACATTTTTTTTTCTTAATTACTGAACTTCAAAAGGAACACAAGAATAAGACTGGAGAAAAAAAAATGTGTGTGTACCTTAAATGACTCGTGATAAAAAAAACCTAAAATAAAATAAACTGAAAACAAAAAAAAAAAATTAAAAAAGACAAAACAAAACAAAAACAAACATTTGAATGGAGCATGGCAAAACAGGGATCATGCAGAGAGAATTATGCCTCCTAATTAACTGATGCGATTGTCCATGGATGTGGGGATCCAAGACTGAGACAATCGCTTCTCAAGTGACAAGGGAATGCAGCACAATGCAGACTGACAGATGGACAATTACGGGACATCTTGTTATACTTCTGGAGCTTTTGTGCCTCCCTTAAATCTACCGATAAGATGGTGTTTGTATCAATGATGTGAACTGTACTAGTAACAAAGGAGACAATGGAGGACTTCTTGCAGTGCTGATATTAATCATTTACTGTATTACTATGAGAAAATCAATATAAGCGACATCAATGATGATAACAGGGTTTTCTGCTCCTCCTGTCAGGAGGAGTCTTTAGATTTTTGATTTTCTGGTGGTTTGTTTATTTACGCATTTTTCATGTTATATTTTAAAGAACCTTTTATTTGTTAATGCACAATTCCTCACTTCACTCTCTCTTGTTCTACTGTATGGCTACTCATCTTCTTTCTTTGCCAATACTCAATTGTTCAGTAAGTTATCATCAGAGAACAACAGCACAAAAATGTTTATAAAGATATTAAAATCTATATCTTCTTATGTCTACTGTTGCGGTCTGAGTCTGTTTATTGCTGCATTTAAGGGTTTATAGGCTTATTTGGAGAAAGTAAAATGCATTCTCAATCCCCCTTCTCCTGCCTCCCTTTCCTTTTAATTCATTTAAACCCAGAATTGATTCTGTCAGCAAATTTAGTTTTTTTCCACCCTGTTTCCTCCTCTATCTTTGCTCTGCTGTGCAATCCGTCTCTGCTGATCAGACCTTGCTGGCTAAACTACTGTATAGCTGCTTTCTACAAACAGATCTACTCTTCCTGTACACATTTAGGATTTATGGAGAATATACTGCGTAAATGTTAACAAAATTTGGGGTACACATGCGATTTTAAAAAGCCCACGTTATCAACAACACACAGAAGTTACACATGAAATAAGTAAATATCCTGACCAACCTGGAAAAAAAAAAGAAAATTCAAAGACGACATGCAGACTGTGGTGTGATATACTGCAGTTCAATAAATCATTTAAAAGCACTAAGGATATTAATGAAAGTGTCACATGGAATCTGTAGATTTTCCAAGCTGTTATTATTAATGGGCCTTTAGAACATAAATTCTATTTCCTCTTCTCTAAATATCCCTCACTGTGATAGAAATTGATCCACACGTAAGTGTTCAATTTTACCTTTTTTTTCAAATTCTGTTAAATGATAAATGAGCACAGAAGGAGAGGTTATATGCATGGATGAGAGTGCTGTGTAATTATATTTAAATTGATAGCTGGTCTGGCATCTGGTGTAACTACTCTAACTCTGCGGCTCCCAATGCATTTTGCTTTTCTGCTTTCTTTTACATTATTACTCACTAAAACCCCATGTTATGGTGGTTTAATTGTTTTATTCCCAGAGCCATCCACAAACTGACAGTGAAACAATTAAATGAAATTAATAAAGACACATCAGTTTTACCACATTACATTTTGAACAAGTTGCCGTACACACCCTGGCCTTCATCTTGCCAGTTTTCTGGTTTTGATGATGATGTACAGAGTTAAATGCCTCTCATGTGAAAAATCTTTGAGTTTTAATGGAACCACGTGAGTTCAAATATATAGTGTTTATGTAGATTCTTCTGGTCTCTGAGTCAATCTCATCCATTATGATCAAGTCCAAAGAGTGATTTTCTATTTGCCATGTTTGAATGAGCTGAATGAGATGTTAAATGATCAACAGGAAGAACGAGGCATCCCTGCATCCATTTGTAACTATTTGCAGGAGCTGATGGGGTGTGGATTCTCTAATAAGCTTGTTCACATGCACATCAACATCCATCACTGTTAAAAAAAAAAAAAAAATTGAAAACATGCACTTAATAAAGTGATGTGGATGAAATTTTATAAATCTGAATATGAAAGTGCTGATTTGTAGTGAATGGAACATTTTACACTTTTATATACACTTATACACTTTTGTGACTGTAGCTTAAATAAAAGTTTTAACTTCATATGGAAGCTTAAAATTGTTAAAATATTTCTACAGAGATTCATTTGAATAAATTATGAACTGACTCTTTGCAGAGTTAGTTAAACAGCCTGGTGAACGGGTAACTAAACTGCTCAATTTGAGCAAGGAGCTTCATTTCATACCTTGGGATCAGAATATGTTGAGATCAATTTACAAAGCTTCCAACCACATCCTGGGCTACAATCCTGCCCATATACAACCACGCAACATAAAGAAAACTGAGACATCTGTAGAAGATCATGAGATGAAGTTGATAATGCTCTGTGTTCCCTACAGCTGCTGCTTGTAATGAAATATCGCATCAGTTTTAATCCCATGTTTCTGGTGTAGCAACTAAGACCTTTTTGAAATATCACTTAATCCACATCACACAAATTTGTCTGTTCAATATGAAGCCACAACTAGGGGACTGATATCTTTGCATAAAACCTGTAAATTGTTACTGTTTTTGTATTGTATTGTGTTACTGTTACTAGCTGTTAACCCGTTTCTTGTCTTTAGTTGCAGCTTCACTTTTACCATTCAGGCAAAAGTGTGATATTTAACTTGTCATCCACTGGATCTCTTGAGTATTTGCCAAAATGAAAATTATTATTTTAAGGTGTTGAAGGTCTGAGGTGAGTGCTCACTCCTAGAAACTTGAAAATGCCGGCTTGATGTTCCAACTATCAGCTCTATAACAGCATTAAGAGGACACCCACACCCATCGTCAGAGATTGGCGGAGGATTACCACATCCTCCCAACAACCGCCTGTTATCATGTGACCGACGTTCCACATCCCAACACCTCATGATGAACACTGAGCCAGGTCCATTCAAGAGCCGAGGTTGAAAGTTCTGAGAAAGCGAATGATCTGAGATTATTTTTCAACTATTTAACAAAGTTTCCAAATGTATGCAAATATAAGCCTTTTAAGATATGTTCATATCTATAAAACCTAATAAATATGTGGGTCTTAATCTTGGTCTGTTGTCATTCAATGTGAATTCACTAAATTCTATAGCCTCACTAGAAATTAGTATTTTGATCATTTGCTGTGACATAAATTTATAATATAAGGTAATCACTTATGAAGCTGGAGTAAAAGCAGACAAAAAGCTGAAAATAAACAAGCAAACTTTGGCACTCAAGTACTGATGTGATCATTTCCAGCTTGTCTTTTACAAAGTTTTACAAAGAACTGTTTTATTTTGCTCAACTCGGAGGTAAATTAGAATCTGACTCATAGATACTCTCATCTGACTTGACCCACTTATTTGGAAAGCACATCAAAGGCAGAGATGTAATTGTGATTGTCTCGCTGCAGAGGAAATCTAGGAGCGATCGGCATACGTACAGTTAGGACCCAGTTCAGCTGGAAGATCCTCTGTGTAAAAGCAGGTAGGACACAGACTGTATCGTTAGAAGCCGGAGCCAAAACGCTGCTGCATAATTAAAAGATGGGCTGAGGAGAAATAAGTTCTAAAGTGAGGAATGTGGCATCATTAAGAAAATGAAAAGTGGGGAGAGTGAGAGCGGGAGAGCGAGCAGGAGGCTTCAGTACGTGAGTAATTGAAAGGTTAAAGGGAGGGGAATGGGCTGAAGATATGACACACAAGGGAACACAGCCAGACATGTCATAGGTATCACATATCACAGGTCATGTAATAAAACAGAAGAAAAGATACGAGAAAAAAAATGCACAGAAACAAAGAAAAAGAAACCACAACACACCTCCACATATATCACCAACATGTGAGATTTCACATCACTTATTCATGCAGAGTGAGACAGCTTAATGTTTCATCCTAAGGTGCAGCAGTATTGTGGATACAACATGCTCTGACAGAAACAATCCCCCCCACCTCCAAAAATAATGCAGCCATGGACTATCTGTGCCCATTTCTTAGCTTTTAATTGATGCACCGTCATTGCTGTGTGGCTTTAATTAAAACCAAGCAATTAGAAAATTGAAAAGGAGATGAAGAAAGTGGGTGAGCTGGGAAGGGAGACAGCACACTGGAGGACATGATAATTAAGAGGAGAAACACCACAAAATGCCACACTTGCACCTATAGTGCGACTCTTCATTCCCTCACCTTCTCCGTGTCCCACTCTCCCCACTCAATCACAAAGCTAATATCACCTCTTTCTCTATAAAACCCTTTCTTATTCCAGCTCTTTTATTTTGTCTATTTATTTAGCTTAAAATTCCCCCAGAGCGCTGGTGTGCTCCAATTCTCCAAACCAGCCAGCCTGCATACTAAACTGAGAGGAGCTGAGCAGCCCAAGGCCGCACCACCAACTGCATGGATTAAAGACTCACAAATCCTCTCATGTTTGACCTCAAGTCAGACGGAATACGCAAAAAAAAATTACTGAAAGTCAGCGTGGCATGTTTCTTCATAACAATACATCTAGGTTAAATGATTTTTTTTTTTTTTTGTTGGTAGATGGAAGAGGGAGGGGCTGGTTAGTGCAATGTTACTTTCATGAATCGACTTTTCCCTGTTGCTGATTTTACAGTGTACTGTAGAGCCAATGGCTTCAGCTACACAATTTACCAGGAAATGTAAACTTTTGGAAAGAGCTGTTTTTAAAAAGGATTTTTTTTTTTTTTTTTTTTTTTTTAAAACCAACAAGGATTTTTTTGGTACCATTTCTACTGGTTATGATCATTTGCACTCACAGAGGAAATTCCTGAGATCTATGAACACAGAGACACTGCTAGATCAATGACTAACAGGGAGAGAAACCAATGCTGAGATGATTGAGCTGGTTGTAAAAGTAAACATTTTAACCAGTTTATTGGGAGGTTAACATGTAAATTACATCACAGTTCCTAGGTCCAGTTCCAGGAGTAGAGCGTCTCCAGTAAACCTACGTGCAGCAGCCACGTTTTCTATACTTTTGATTTGCCAACATTATTTGTGTTCTGCATATTGAACATGTGTTCCCTCTCTTGCTTCACAGACTCTAGGTAAAAAGGGACAAAAGTCAACAATTAATAAAGGATGCAAGCTGGCAGATGTTGTGTGCAAAGATAGCAGACCAGAGCGAGGGGCTGCAAGGGAGACACTCCATTGGCTCATGTGTTGGATCCTGGCACACTGGTGAGAATGGCAATAGATTATCTCGGAGTGACGCATCCCGTGCACAATGACAGGAACTGAGCCGGTATTGTGTGCACATGCCACTACTATATGGCAAGTCCAACTTAGAGGTATGTTCAAAACCTGAATGGTCACGATTGCCTACTTCTTATCTCTCCAGGTTTCTTTTGAGATGTTACTGCATTCTCAGCATAAAATAAGAACCACAATGTATCAATGTATGAATTCACCTTTGAGACACAACTAATACTTCTGCTGTTTTTTTCCCCCCTTTCAACTTGCTCTTGGTCTGATCAATGCCTACAATTAACACACACAATCAATCGAGGAGGCCTGAGAAACAGAGATGTCATCCTGTGAGCGTGAAGCAGCCATGGAGCCCATCACTCCTGGAGGGGTCCACGCTCCAGTCAAGAGGCTAATGACACACACAGCATCCCCACCCCACAATTAATCACTCCTCTGGTGGATGAGACAGAAGGAAAACTCCTCTGCAGCAGACTTGTATTCAGTCCTCTTCATGGATGCTGAAGTTCAGCGATGAATACTGAATGAATAATGAATACTACAGATATTTAGTTATAACTGTCCTTAAATCTACAGTAGCATCTCTATCACATCTGAGGATGATTATGTTGGAGGCAATATCTTAATATGTATTCCTCAATCATTGTGACCATGTCTTACATACAGTATTTAATCCAAACGCCAAAGAGACAACTTATTTCCATGGCCTTTACTGAGGTCAAAGTGTACACGCGCCAGCCTTTAGTATTATGTGTAAAAAATGCTGTAGGGCTGTGACAATCATGTGATCACACAAGGTTGAAAAAGAAATAAAGATCCAGCGACCAGGTCATTTTTTTTAACTTGAGAACCTCAATTTGTTGCAATTCAGGGGTTAGAAACACTAACTCCCACTCCTACAGCAGCAGCGACTATGCCCAAGCAAAATAGGCACCAGTGAATTGCTGGGAAATATAGAGCTTGTTGCAGAAATGCTTTAGATTACAGCATGTGTATTAGTGTGTTTACAAAAATTACACTGCATCAATAAATCACTTACTGGGTACATACATTTAGATAAATTAGCAGGGAAGGAGAAAAGATGTTATTGTGAGTGGATAACAACCTTACATTGAAAAGGGACATGGAAATAAATTATGCAATCTAAAACAATATGATATTGTGTAGTGCTTCACTTTACAAGTAAGAAATGTTCCCTGAAAGAGCCTCGCAATTATTGGTAAAATACATTGTACTAATAAGTGTTAAACTGAAGTGGATAATTGATGCACCTCCGGTAAAGTGCAAGTCTAACCCAGACAGCCCTCAAAGTGCACAGCAGGTTGCCTGAACATCCAAAACGTGAAATTCGCCTACAGACACACATAAAATGAAAAGCTTACAATTCAGCTGAATAATGAGTGAATATTTACTTGGGTTTAAGGGAAAAGTTAGACATTTTAGGAAATTTGTTTTCATGCCATGTTTTCATGTTTGCACCTTAAATATGGAGATATAGCAAGGAGACAGTTAGAAAACAGACAGTGTGGATCTGTTCAAAGGCTATAAAATCCAACTACCTGCAGCTCTAAGTCTCACTAATTAACACAAACAGGAAAACACATAAAATCACCATTGCACAGGGGATTATCTGTCAGACCATTTCTTCACTGGGGAAATGTTAGAGCGCAATCGACAGAAGTTCCACTAAATTACTAGTCCTGACAAAAGAAACAGTCCAACACACAGCAGCAGCAAATTTTCCTTTAAAATAAGACAATCTTTCAAGAAAATTCCTCAGGAAATCTCTAGCTGCTCCCAGGAAAATTCCTAGAAGGTTATTTTGTAGGAAAGTGATAGTGTCATTTCTTAATTTACTTATTTGACTTATATCTTACTTTGCCTTAATTTTTTTAATCATATGACACTGTTTCTGCATAAAGACAGATTTTGATGCAATAGATCATAAATTAAATCCTTCCTAAGGAATTCTGGGAGTTACAGGGCAGCAATATACAGCTGCTCTATTTGAGCATGAGAAGGAAAATTTGAATATTACCCCCTACCACCACCACTGTACACTCTGGGAGTCCATGTCCAGATATCTCCCAGTTTTAATTTGAATAAAACTCTGTTCTGATCCACTGACAAAATGGCTCGCTGGCTCCCTCACCGCTGGGTACAAAGAGAATGAAATATGCTGATGTTGTAGTGATTTTGTCACTCACCTTGAGGCTAGCCAGTGAGAGACCCTCCAAAACCCACTTAATCCTCTCGGCCTCTCTAAGTACAGAGAAATAACAGAGCAGTCAGGATGCTCCCCTGTGTTGCTGCATGGCGCTGTTTGAAATGCAATGAAGGGTGTTGGTTGCAGCTGATGGGCCTGATCACTGGGCCAGTAGTGTCTAATTATCATGTCATATTCTGCACACATTTCAATACCACACTGACAATGCTCCCAAAGCCAATGCTTTGAAGCTGTGTACTGATTATGCACAACAGTAAATCAGAGTTTAATAATCAAAGAGAGTTTTTGTTTCTTTATCTCCTTGTCCTTAAAAACACTGCAATTCACACTGTTTCAAGGATTACAACAGAATACAACATGGAAACTAACAAAGGCAGCAGAGATAAAACACCTCCTGTGCATCATTAAAAATATTACTGAAGGAGAGCAGTGAACCTCTCCATCTAAAGAGCCACCACTGTTGCTGTTTCTAGATTACACTGTCGCTAAAAGTTTTGCCACTGCACCAAAAGGAGACACTGCAAGTGTTGTCCCCTCACATTCATATGCTCCCACTCAGTGGGAAGCTGCAGGGTGTCTGAGGTTGAGTTCAAGCTTGGCTCACTCCCTCGCTCTGTGCTCCTGCCCCGCGGCACAGACATCACTCAGATAAAAACACACCCACACTGACATGCAGTGCTGCACATTACAATAATACTCACACAAACACGCACTACATGTGATTCTCATTGCCCTTTTTTCTGTGAGACACACATACATACACCAGTGTGCATGGGTGTATCAATGTGACTGTATGGCTTCCAAGTAGGTTTGTACCACCCACACAAGTACCAGACCCCAGCTGTGTTTACAGGAAAACAAACCCCGCTGATGAACTCAGAGACGGTGGCCAAATGCCAGACTTGTGCACACACCACATCTGAATTTATACACACTATGTACAATTTTTCATAGCATGTAAGTGTATGCAACACTTACATGCTTTGGGAGAGAAGTTAAGATACTGGAAGTACAAACCAACAGAACAAATTTATAGATTTGTAATTGATTTGCCTGGAGTGTTACATTTAATGTTGGTGGTAAAATGGTTACTGTTACTGCTGGTAGCAATTTTGACAGGACCAAAGGAGGAAGTCAGGTGACGTAGTATAAAGGGCAACCAATTCCATGTAGTGAGGAGGAAGAAGCGTTGGGTTAGGTTGGGGTAGACGCCACAATTGTTGCAGTCAGAATTACAGTTTACAAGATGCCCACCGACCGACCGACGAATATACAGATGTAAAACAATCACTTTATTTTCACATCTGCGAGGCCCAACTGCTTTCTTGGAATAACTGGGGCCTAAAGCGGGAAACAGTAACACGTGTTTTTGCAAACTGTTGTAACATACTTAAATGTATATGTACATACTGTATATTGACTGTGTTACACACACACACACACACACACACACACAGAGCTCTGGAAAAAATTAAGAGACCGCTCCAAATTTTTCTTAAATCAGCATCTCTACATGTCTTCTAGCACAAGCACAACTGAACCAAATCTTATTTAACGAGAAAAAGTAAAAAAAACATTGCTGTGGTCATCACTGTCCTCTTGCAATAGGACAAAAGTAATTGGAATCAGAAAATAACTATTGACGAGGCCAAAAGAGTTTTGAGTGAGGAAAATAAGGGTTCACTACTGGCTTTACTGGTAGAGGGATACAGTGAGCATCAGGTTGCTTCCATCCTTAAAATTTCAAAGACAGCAGCTCATAAGAACAAGGTCAAGCAGCAGACACTGAGGACAACAAAGCTACAGACTGGCAGAGGGCGAAAACGACTCTCCACTGACCAGGATGACCGCCAACTCATTCAAATGTCACTCAACAACTGTAGGATGACATCGAGTGACCTACAAAAACAATGCGAAATGGCAGCTAGGGTGAAGTGCACAGTGAGAATGGTTTGAAACTGGCTCTTAAGGGCAGGGCTAAAGACGTACAAAGCTAGAAAAAAAAGCCCTTCATCAATGGGAAGCAAAGAAGAGCCAGGCTGAGGTTTGCAAAAGACCATAATGATTGGACCGTAGAAGACTGAAGTAAGGTTGTCTTCTCTGATGAGTCCAGTTTTCAGCTTTGCCCAACACCTGGACGTCTAATGGTTAGACAGAGACCTGGACTACAAGCCACAGTGTCTCGCACCCACTGTGAAATTTGGTGGAGGTTCCGTGAAGATCTGGGGCTTCAGCAAGGCTGGAATTGATCAGATTTGTCTTTGTGAAGGACACATTAATCAAGCAATGAACAAGGTTATCCTGGAAGAAAACTTGCTTCCTTCTGCTCTGATGATGTTCCCCAACTCTGAGGAATGGTTTTTCCAGCAGGACAATGCTCCATGCCACACAGCCAGGTCAATCAAGATGGATGGATGAAGGACCACCAGATCAAGAACCTGTCATGGCCAGCCCAATCTCCAGACCTGAATCCCATTGAAAACCTCAGGAATGTGATCAAGAGGAAGATGGATGATCACAAACCATCAAACAAAGCTGAGTTGCTTTGCACCAAGAGTGGCATAAAGTCACCCAACAGCAACATGAACAACCGGTGGAGAGCACGCCAAGACGTATGAAAGCTGTGATTGATTGATCAGGGCTATGCCACCAAATATTGATTTCTGAACTCTTCCTAAGTTAAAACATTAGTATTGTTTTGTTAAAAAATGATTATGAAATTCTTTTCTTTGCATTATTCAAGGTCTGAAAACACCATCTTTTTTTGTTATTTTGATCAGTTTCTGCATTTTCTGCAAATAAATGCTCTAAATGGCAATATTTATATTTGGAATTTTGGAGTTATAGAATAAAACAAAAATTCATTTCAGTTCATTTTACTCAAACACATACCTATAAATAGTAAAGCCAGAGAAACTGATAATTTTACAGTGGTCTCTTAATTTTTTCCAGAGCTATATATATATATGTGTGTGTGTGTGTGTGTGTGTGTGTTAAAACTTGTATCTTAATATATCTGTGATAGTTACCTTAGGTAACATTACTCTTGATGTAGGGACACGATGCCATATATTACATTGTGGTATGGGGTTAGCAGTGGTATTTGTGACTGGCATTAAGTCCTACAAGCATCTTAGTCACGGTCAAATGATCCTTTTCTGATCTAATGCCCTTGTAAGAAGGATGTGATGCATCAGTCAAACCTGGTACAGGTGACAGTAAGTAACAAACCGGAATCAGGGAAAACACTAAGTGGTGTATCACAGCATTACCTTTTTGTGTTGCTTTGTGTTGATTCATGATAAAGCAACGGCTTTATGTTTACAGGAATAAAAGCTGTATTTACTTTATTCTTAATAAAGCAAATACAACTGAATAAGCTTACAGGGCAACTACTGCCAAAAGTCAAGTAAGCATGCAGTTAAAACAAAATGTGGTATCAAAGAGAAATGTTCCTTTGAGATGCTTGTCAGTTCCTTTTCATTAGGCTTGAAATGTGCCAGACTTGTGCAGGAAGAGAGATGGCAGGCTGCATGAGGACCAGAATTTTCAGGATTTTTTTTTTTTTTGTTTTTACAAAACACACCACCCTACTCCACAAAAACAACAAAGAATATGAAAAACCAAATACTGCAGTTGCAATAACAATTCATTTGCTGCTCCTTGACAGTACTTCAATACTATGAGGCTGTTATATCACATTCGGAGAGCTGAAGGAAGGATGGTGAAGGCAGGAAAGACGTCATTTTATTCACACCCTCTCAGGCACTGCTGCCTCTTGCATCAGGGGACAGATCTGCATTGATTTTGTGACAAGTGAATCAGACTCTGCTTTAATTGGTTATGTGCATTTGCAGTCCCCCAAGATAATTGTGGAAGGGCATGGCAGCTCAAGACTTGCTGCTGGGACCAGACCAGTGTAATATTCTGTACAGAATAATCACTCCAGCTTGGTGGCAGAGAACCAGCCTTGTGTTATCGCTGATGTGTCTCTGGTGTGACAACATTGTAACGCCAATATCATCTCGGGAGGCAAGTGTTTTGGTCAATAGCTGATGTGTGAAGTCAGAAAAACATCCTTGTTAGAGTAAGTACTTGAGCTGCTGAAGGTGATAGTGAGATAACTGATGCAGGAGCATTGATCTTGAGGTAGTTTTCATCCCACTAAACACACAAAACAGATGCAATACATAGATTTTAGAAATAAATAAATAACCCTGACATGAAACAGTAACACAACCGCAACTGGAAATAACCTCCTTGCTCACCTCAACTGTTGACTTCTCACCTTGATGCACCTTGCAATCCAGCATGTGTCAATGCACTATAACATTTCTATTCAGTTATTTCATTATCACTATTATTTCTGTCCTTAGTCCTGGTCATGTGTCTTGGTCTTCCTCTCTTCAATCAGTGCAATCCCTGCAAAAGCAGTTCTGCATAAGCCCACTGAGAAAAAAACAAAACAAACCAACAATCACACATTTGTACCAATGTAACGTAATAAGCAGAGGTACTAACTAACTAACTGAACCATAAAAACTGTATTTCTAAAATGTTCTGGTTAGAGATGCATTAAAGTTCACTTCTGACCAGCTCATCAGCAACGTTGTGTGTAAAATGTGTTTTTCAGCCCAGTGTTAAGGAACTCTTCTTAAAAAAGTTGGAGTTTTAATTTGCCCTTGTATTGTATACATCATCCCTGAAGAATGATTTGTGTTTCCTTCCTCATAAAACCCTTGCAAAGCAAATCTTTTTAAAAACCACATTATTCACATCTATATTTGCTTGCTAGCAGATTTTTTTTTTTTTTTTTGCACATTGTTACTTTTCTCAGAGCATTATTGCCAACAACTGTATAGTTTAGCCTGTTTGTTCATGCAGGTGCTATCAGAGCATGAGATACATACAAAATGCAGACTTACTCATTAAAGCATCGAGCATTACTGGAGGTTAAAAAAAGCATCAGGTGTGTTGAGCAGTCCAGCCCCGATTAACCTTGTCCATCATGTTTCCCCTGGCTCAGGCAGAGAGCACAGCTGGTCTACACAGATGTGCAACTAACATGTTAGGGAGTTCCCTTTGCTCCTTAATGTCATGCAGTATGGGATATTAGTACAGTAGAAGAATATCAACTGCCCCGAGGATTCCTAACACAGCTGCCATCCCATCCCGCTTCTGTACCACCGTCAACCTTTCAGTTATCAGTTTGTCTAAGCAGACATATTCTAATACAGTCAACTGGAATAAAAAAAAACTGCTTCATGAAACTGTAATGTTCTCCTTTTGAATTGATTAAATTCTGGCCATCTTGGGAACCGTAGTTTTTGGTGTTCTTCTACTAGACCGCATCCCATTATCAAGTGATTGCATTGTCCACAGGGTTTTGCCCACACCCTGCACATGAATAAAGGGATGTGTCACGTTTTAAATTGACTTAATATTCAAGCTGCACAACTTTGCTAATGATTTTTTAGAAATAAAAAAACAACAAAGGTTTTCCCAAAAGAAAAACTGATGCTTGACGCTTGCATTAACCTAAATAGGGGAAAATGATATGGCCCATGTATTTATATTGGAGGTCCAGTGGTTAAATGGCTAGAAGAAAAACATGAACAGAAAGAAAAAATGGGAAGATAGACAACTAAATAGAATACAAAGGGAACAAACAGAGGTAAAGATTTTTTTTTTCATTTTAATTTAATGGCAATGAATGGCCTGCCATCTTTTGTAATAACGTTTGCAAGGGAGTGCTATAAAAATGTAAAAATGTACCCGGCAGTGTCCTTTGCCATCTCCCTGGGGGTTTTGAGCTGGTGAATCAGGCTCCCTCGTCACATCCCCACAGCACTGACAGCAAACGGTGCAGCAGCGTTGTGAGTGCCACTCCATCACAGGGGACTAGTGGTACCGCTACTCATGTCAGCGTGCCGTTCTCTCCTCGTCGCTAAAAATAAGATGTTAAACCCCTCGAACAACCTGCCTCCCATATCACTTCGTTTGCTAAGTTGTCTCAACAGGGAGACTCTAAGAGATTCCATCGATGCCATCAGCTTTGGTGTAACTCTTCTTTACCCCACAGACACGAGCGAGGCAACTGTCAGAATCTAAAAAAGCCATGTTATGCATTGAAATTATTACCTCTGTACTGCCTCACATCAGTCTGCGTGGAAGGTGGTGTGCAGGAGATGCATCTTTTCGAGGTCTTTTCATGAAGGTAGGTTTACAATCAAAGTCTTCAAAATATTTCAGGATTGTTGTGATGCCATGATTTGTAAAGCCTCACCAAAAAAAAAAAAAAAAAAAAACAGATTCCTGTGAATACAGGAAGTGGAAAAACAGCCCCAGCTCTATTTTTTGGGTAACAACATATTTTCAGGCTTGAGTGGTTGCAGATAGTCTCCACTGAAAACTTTAATAACCCATTCTCTACATATGTAAAGCTCTTTGTACTCCTCTCTGACAACACTGTGAATGAACCAAGGAAACAATGGAAACCACCTCTGCATCTTGTCCGTCCTTTCTTCTCATGTCCTCTCTTGTCCCATCACAGTCAATTATATTCAAGCTTGTCAGATCAAACAGGTTTACTATGCCTTTCCCCCACGTGCATACACACACACACACACCACAAGACCCCACAAGGACACATGGAAGAGAGGCATTGCCTTTCAATCCCAGTGAGGAGAAGAAAGCTGACATTTGCAGACAAGCATCAGTTCTGCCCAGAGATGCTATGACGCACATGCACACTGTCCAGTGCACTCAATTAACAACATGCTCCGTGAAAGCCTTTGATCTGCTTTCATATGCCCTGGACATGGCTCAGCATTTACTGTGCAACACCCACACAAGCACACACACACACACACACACACACACACACAAACAAGTGTGAGAAGAAAGTACCTCAAATAGTAGGCACACATAGTCCTGTACTACAAAGATGGGAATACGCAGATGCTTTCGATGTTGAATATCATCTACTTTATTGCAAGATTGTTCCACAACTGCAGTACTATCACTGCTCCCTCCATATATGTGTCATTTGTCCTCTCTCAAGGTCTCCATGGCACACCATACAATTTCTCTTATTCGTAATTTCACTCAAACATTTCCCCGAAATTCTTCAACTTATACAGTGCTGACAGTATGAGACCTTGTCCAACAGGACTAAGTGCTTATTAATAGAGACACTGAATAAGACACAACAAAGTCTTGTTTAAAACAGGGGCATACCAATGCACAATATGCCAACATTCAATTCTCTCTTTTAAGTTCTGTCTATTCATACTCATGATGTGTTTTGTTGTCTATTATAACTCCATTCTGTTAGAAGTCCCATGGTGTGTGAATGACTGAATGATTTTACCTGAACACAGATCGATCATCAGGACAATGTCAGTCCGGGACAAGTAACAAGGTCAAGAAGCTGAGAGGGATTTCTCAGCAACTCAGGACTGTGTTGACAGTAGTGAAACAAAAATCTTATAAATTCTTCATTGTTGCACATAATGATTCATCTGTTATCTTGACAAGGCAGGTAGATGAGTTCAGTGCACAATGTGAAGCTTAATAAAAGCATGATTGCTTAAAATGTTTCTGGCAAAAGAAAAAAATTGTTTGATATCCGCTGTTTCTTTGAGTCAAGTATTATAATCAAACAAGGACAGTGACACTCATATCTCTTCCCCTAGCCTTATTAAATTGGCAAATTAAATGTCACAACAAGCTTAAATAGTAAACAAACAGATACAGCTATGAGCTCTCCTGAATGACCAAGAACATTTCATCCTTGTTTTTTTTTTTCTTTAAGCAGTCAAAATTTGACTTTAGGACATTGCCCAAAAAAGTTGGAGAAGTCATCGAATTACAAACGTGCAATTATTCAAAGTCAAGATCTTTTATATCTGATTAAAAGTGAAAGTTATAAGTACAATTCACCAAAATTGATCAATGGACAAAAGCTACCCTCCCACCCCATCATGCAGTTACACGTACATCACTGCTCATGACAGAATGACACACATGGGTGACATCAAGGGACACTTGACTTTAAAGTCATAATCAGCCCATACTGACAGATCAGGTCAAATGTCTTTCTGCATCCTCACACAGTGCTAAGCATTTTGCCAGCATGTGTCACAAATACATACATTCAACATGACAGAGGCCTCCAACCCGGAGGTGAGGGGTTTTCTCTCTGCCACTCATAATTCTAAATATGCCTCCTGAAAACTGGATGAGGTCAAGAGGGCACGCTATGCGCTAACTATCATGGTAATTTTAATTAGACATTTACAACTTGAAATGATAAGACAGGGCTAAAAACAGAATAATGTGAAGGTTAGGAGGGGTTGTACACTATAAAGGTGTATTATATTCCCACTAATGAGCCACAGCTTATGTAGCCACATATTATTCATCTCAGAGGGAGGAAAAATATGCAAACAATGAGTGAAGAGCTCTCTTGAATTCCAACTGTACAAAAGTGAGAGTCCTCAGCTCTTCTCATGGGCCTTTCTGAACCACCAACATGATGACAGTTTGCGCTGACTTCAGAGACGCCCACCCCTCCTCTACCTATTTCATGGACACTTGACATCAGAAATACAAGGATTAACTGTTTTCCCCACGCAAATGGGAATTTAAATGAATAATAAACAAAAACGCATTATCTGCTCAGTTTCCTGTGACAGAAAACAAAGTGTCTGATATAGGGATGTGTTTTCTATTCTTTTTTTCTTTAAAGCCTACGGCTCACTATTGCAGCTAATTTATTCTTTAATGTCCTAATACTGAGAGGTGCTGAGTTTGAAGTTGAGTGTTGAGAATGTGACTTAAGCACAATTTAAGCAAACTAGCAAAGATCTATAGTTTTTGTGTCATTCCATCAGTACAAAACTTTGGCTTCAATTCTCACCTTCTCTTTTTTTTTGGTTTGTATACAGAAGTTAGTATGCAAAGCTAAATCTGCACAGTAATTCACGACAATTTGCAGATTCTACCAGAGTGGAGACATGCAGGGCTTTATGGGTTTGGTCAAACTAACTGCAAACTATAGTAACATGATAATACTCATCACGATACAGAAATACATCAGAAGTTGCTCATTATGCGACTCATTACAACATTAGTGTTTTTAAACCTGCTCAACCATCTTTATATGAACAATGCTCAACAGTAGAGCAGATGACTGAGTACAGTTCTGCACCCACAGATAATTATCACCAACACTGCAGATCCCTTAACCTCTTCAAAGCACCGTTGCGTCTTTCAGGTAACACACACACACACACACACACACACACACACACACACACACACACANCACACACACACACACACACACACACACACACACACACACACACACACACACACACACCACTGGCCACTGGATGGGACAAAGTAATCAATGATTGCAATAATTAAGGCACAGCTTTGGCAGAGCTTCTCTAATGTGGTGCATAAATGATTTTGGTTAATAAGGGAGCGTTTACAGTAACAATACAGATGTAGCCAAGCCAATCCAGGAGCTCAGCGGCTGCCAATGGACAGTCTGGCGCCCTGTTGCCCAGTAATCAGTAGGGCTGGTCAGGGTCACTGTGTGTGACTTGAGGCTGGAAGCAGAAAGGAGTGATTAGCATGGCCACCTTGTTGGTGCAGGTGGCTCATAGAGCATTTTAAGGGTGTTTAAACAGAAACTCTCGCCACTGACCTGCGCTGAGCTGTCCGAATTTGTCTTGCCCTCATCATTCATTCGTTGCTGGTAACAGCCAGAATGGCTGCTATCTTGGCAGGGACATCTCTTTATTCAGACCTAATGACCAATAATACATCTTAACTCAATCATTCCATTTCTATTTAGCCTATAGTCCACTGAAAAGCCATTTCAAGTCATAATCAGTTTTAGCTAAATCAATAACTCCCGGTAGAAGATGAAAATAGGGGACTATATTCTCACTGAGTTGTCATTCAGGCAGTTTGCTCTATCAGTCTCTGTTGCCCATTATCTGTCTCAGCTCTATTGTCTGCTGCTTGATGTTATCAAGCGGCAGTACATAGTACACACACACACACACACACACACACTATAAGCACACTGCTCTGTTGTATCAGTCTTTCAAGGCAAAGTTTCCTCTCAACATGCTGATTTTAATTACATACCACCTTGAATGCTAGTTGCTTTTTTTATTAACTCTCACTTCACAGCTCCACTGCACACAAGATAGTCTTATCTAAAGTCAACATTCCTTGCAAACCAATGAAAAATGTGATTTAAAATTTAGATTTAATCACCCCTACACATGTTGACATTTGTTGTTACGACTGCATTACCATGGCAAATACAAAATATGTTTGCTTTTCACTCTCATTGAGCAGCATAGCCCTACAGCTGGAGGTTTAGCTCCTCGTTTCATTTGCTCATGATACTCTGACTGGTATGCCAGGAAAACAGCTGAAGATAATTGAAATTGTGTCATTAAACAATTTTGATTTTTGCAGAAAGGGCATTTGTTTATCTTATTAACCACTGCAGTATTTCAGTGATAGATAATGCGGGTTCTGGCCGGCGTGATGTACGAGTTAAATGGAGGCTGCAAGTGTCTCAGACATAATTACTTTTGCCTGCATATGCATGAAGCTTCGAGGAGAAAAGGAACTAATTTAATACTGGCTGTGTAAGATACAGTATATACACAGCCTCTGGTGGGTTTGTGGAGATGAGGATGCAAATACTTCTTCATCTCCAACCATGAAAGCTTCTCTCATGTTGCTTAAACAAAAAGTCTAAAATGTATACTAGCAATAATACCTTGGTCAACATTTCATTATTGTAATTGGTTTGATGCTCAATAAATAAAGCCTTTTGGCATATTGGCCAACAAGTTGTTTTGGTAGCAGTATACACGCACACTCAAACTGCTCACTCTGTGGTTGCCCCATGAGAAGTTATAACATCAATTTAATGTGGGGCATTAGTGTGGTTGGAACAATTTGTTGCCTGTTGATATCATTAGAACTGCTTGACTGACGCTACAAATAAAATTAGTGATAAAATATTATCAAATCAACACCCCGCTTGCTCTCCTTAGCTGTATTTTTCAGAGGATACTGACATGTAGCTAGGTGAAGAAATGACATCCCTGTAGACTCAGAGAGCCATCATTAAGGATTAGACAGGCTGACAGATGTGTCAATATTTGAAAGGACACTCACAATGGCACGTTGGGTTCCCATCTATTTTAAAAACAACAAACATCAGCCCCAAATGTCTTCAGTGACATCTGTTTACCACTGAAAGATGCAACTACTGCCAAATCATATTCTGGGTTCCCTGAATATATTAATAATCTACTGATGTTTTTACATACAACGAGTGACCAGTTCACTGTCACACAATTCAGCCCTGAAATGAATCGCTTATCAAGCTCCTCGTATTTTCTTTTTTGACACCATAAAGAGGGCGTTAAGTCAACTCCTTTGTAATTGTTGAAGCTGTACTCTGCAGTGTTGTCGTGTTGGGCTGCATTATATTACAATGCGTTTCATACTTTGCCCACAGGCATTTCCATGAAAAGGTGAACAAAACAAAGACCTCCCTGAAAGTCTCTCTGCATAAATAGTAACTGCTGTTTAAAGGGTCAGTTCACATATAAATCATATAAAACATATTTTCTCACTTATTCCTCGTGGTATCTAGCCATGCAGATAGTTTCCCTTTTATTTTTATTTTTTTTAGATATCCACCTCTCTGACTCGTGCTTCACCCCAAAATGATGGGGTTGAACAAATTCTGTTTGTGGGGCTCCAAAAACTGATAATAAAATTCAAAAACCTCTGCAGCACCGATTATTCTACAAAAACAATGTCTGTGGCACACTGGTTAAGCCACAGACCTCGCTGTGAACCGTTTTCATTCAAAGTATTTTCTCTTGAAAACATGGGCCATTAAACAATTCACAGCAATGTCTGAAAATGCACACAAAGAACAAAAGCCAGGTCTTAACTATCTTTGAAGCAAGTCTATAAGTGCTTGTTCGAGTAAAAAGTTATACTCAAACTATAAAACACACCCCAATATAGCTCAGTTCCATATATACATAAATTATCACAAGGCTAGTTATCACTGTGCCACTTACATTCCTGGGTCAGTTTGCTTTTCTACTGTTTCGTAATTTAGCTTGTTATGGATCTTCAATAGTTTTTCAGTACAAAAATGCATGAAAAAGTGAACACCATACTTCATCTTTACTTCCCTGTTTTCTTTTTAAAGCAGATATCTGCTACTGATTCCTTTTAGCAAGAAAAACAGATGCATGAGCAAGAACACTGATGTCTCAGTTCTATTACTAGTCACATCAAGCTGTTCCTGTAGCCAGCATGTACAATCCAGGGCCCTTGAACTCACATGCCTCATATGGGTCACAGTAATTATGAATTAAAGTTATTAGTTACCCCTGTGCTTGTAGGGATGCCAGCCGTGAAAGCTGAGAAGACACCCTTCACTTTCAGGTCAGGTTGCTTATTGATAATATCTTAAAAGAGTAAGTGAAAACCTGGCTGATAAGTAGTATTTTGCTGCCTGCTCTTGTTGAAATTGAAAATGATATTATGTCTGCTGTTTATTTTCACTTCTATCAGAAACTGTGTTTGCTTTCTCTATCCCTCTGGCATAAACTCTTGTACCACACTATTTATGCATGACAAAAAAAAAAAAAACAATGTTACAGAATCCCCAGTGATTGAAGGGCTGCTCCTGGTGACACCAGATCCTGTGTTTATTTCTTTATCGGGACAGCTCAGGGTATAGAACATGGCAAGGAACAATGTGTCCCATGTCTTTATACACAGTATAAACCCCAGTCTTATGGGGTTGCTGTGGAGTCCAGAACTGACAGGCATGAAAAAGGGGATTTAGATGTTGACCCAAACATCTCTCCACCTCTTTGAAGCCTGCGAGTGAGGCCTGTTACCACACTGTCCCACCACCTTGCTTTCTGCTGCAAAGCTTCCATCACATATCCTCGGGTTCAAATGTGACATATTTTGCTCCCGCTCATCTACTGGTTTTATTTCCTGTGTGGTTCAATGGTACAGCTGCTGACGAGATAAATAAACAGTCCAAATACTGCCCAAAACACACAGACCATTAAATTCCCCCCCTGCGGCTAACTCACCACAAAAACTTCAAACGCCGGCCAGAAAACACATAGGTCACTGCTTGGCCAAATCAAGACTTCAATTAGGCAAAAACAATGGGTGCTAGTTCAGGCTACGACTGGCTTGAGGAGACATTCCCACCCACACTGCAGCGTTATCTCTCCCACTACAGACATGCATGCATCGCCCGGAGCTCCTCTGAAGACACACAGTTGGCATTGGGCGCTCTTGTTTAATTATAGCTCTTTAGAGTAATGCTGCACATTACCTTAATTTTCCCTCATTAATGATTGTCATAAAGCATCCCTCGGCTTCTCCCTCTACCCCGACTTCCAGTTTGTTGATTTTATTAGTCAAACACGAGGCACAATGGCTTGTAAGTAATGATGTGAAATGACAGCTGCAGGGCATCTGCTGAATTAAAGCCATGGAGCTGGCAGGGTAGAAAGCTGAGACACCTTGACAGCCGGATAGTCTGTCTGCGGCACAGAATCTCCTCTTTTTTCCAGGATGACAATGTGAGAGTCAGTTAAAGGAAGAAGAGACTATAATTTAGGAGTCCTACACTAATAAAAGAAACAACTAAGAGTCACTGGCACTGTCAAGACTTCTCAACTACTGGCTCTGCTTGTTGCGTTGGTGTCAAGACACTGTTGATCTGTCAAATGAACTCCTCATGTCTTTGACCAAAGTGGTGATAGCACAGCGTGTGACACAGAAATGTTGCTTTGCGTTCCTCAACCTGGTTACTTGAGTGACAATATGATCAGACAGTTTGAGAGATAATGGTCAACTGAACTTCCACTTTCAAGTGTCTCTCTGAGGAGCTCTAATTGTTATGGCCTGGAGGAACATACATCCTCTCAGCACTGAGCTCAAGACAGGACATTCTTCTGCAAATACTTTAAATGAGACAATGATGATATGAATTGAGCGAAGCATCCAACAGTGAAAATAGTTCCAAAAGGATTTTTTTTTTTTTTTTTAACTTGAGCCTTCATTCTTCAACAGCTTTTGCCTTTTCCAGTTCCACTGCACTCACATGACTGACTAAAAGGTTTCCCGAGATTCCACTCTCGTCTTCAAGGGGTCTCTAAAAAGATGTCAAAATATCATCTCCAGTAGGAAGTGTGTAAAGCTGCCTGTGCATGCACTCTGTCAGTTCCTGAGACAGCACAGTTGCTCTCTCTGACTTCCCCTTTTTCATCTTGTTCCAGAAACAGGAGAAGGTTCCACTCACAGTAAGTAAATAAGCCAATTGCTTTTCACTTTCGTAGTAGGGGAGGCAACTCAAAAAGGGTTTGTGTAAATGGGGGACTGTGCAGATGCAGGAAAAAAAATTACTGTCACTGCAGTGCATCATCGAGGGCATCAGGAGGGCCAGACCACTGAGAGATTTTGAAGCAGGGCCTGAGGCTAAAGCCTCCCCTCAAGAGGTGAAGCTTCCCCCAGCCTTGCCTACTTGACATGGAGATATAATCTGTATCGCGGGAAGAAACAGAGGAGCAAGCAAATTTTGTTTCCCCAACAAGATCTTGGCGTAAATTCAAACAAACATGTTTGAATACATGAGTTCCACTTGGATTCCCATTGCACAGAGGAGATACAGGAGCTCACAGAAGATAGATGTTGAGAAAACATAGGTTTACAATGTAAAAGGAAAAGGGAAGGGAAATGCTAAAAGTAAATCTCCACACTGAGGAATACTATAAATTTAGTAACTGAGTGGAGTGCACGGAGAAGGAGAGAGATGAATACAAGATGAGAGTCAGTGAGTCTAGATTGATGTAAAACTACCTTTTCACAGCTATGGCATCCAGGAGGCACATGCACAAGTACAGAGACGTAGAACAAGTCACACACTCAAGGCTGAAGGGAGGTACACCATGTACAGTGTTTAAAAAAAAAATTAAAGCCCCAATACATGGTGAAAAAAGTGAAGACAAGAGTGAGAAAAAAGGAGTGAAAGAGGCACAGAAGCAGCACAAGCAGGGCCCAGTTACATAACTAACGCCTGTCCAAATCACACACCACAGGGACTATTAAAAATGTCTCTGTATAGAGGCTGGAAAGGAAAGCAAAGTGGTGAAAAAGTGGACAGGCAGGGAGGGAGGGAAGGGACTGGATGGAGAGGGTAGATGGAGTGATGATGCACAAAAACTAAACTTTACAGTATCAGCATCACAGTAAATGACTGTACAGTATACGATGCTCTCAGTTCATTCAGGGAGACAGAAGTGTCCGGAGGGGAAGAAGAACAGACACATACAGTGGATATTTTCTATATGGTGATGGGGTCTGACAGTCTCACACCACGTCTCTTTGCACAGTCTAATCACTTGTTATCCTGACACTTCAATGAACTCAGAGATGATACCACTCCTCAGTATTCACTGATGAGCAGCCCATATTCAAAGCAATGGGTCATCCAATTAAAGGGAACCCAGACAAGGTCGTTCGCACCTGTACATACTGAATGAAGAATAGCCAGTCTCAAAGCATGGGGTGTCAGTTCCTTTGTGAGTTTACAAAAGAGCAACATGAAACTTCAAAGTTATTTTGATATTGGAAACCATACTAGGAATAGTAATTTCAGTGACGTGCAGAACCTTTGATGTTTCTCCTTTTATTATTTTTTTTTCCTCCTTCAATGTAATGAGTATCTGAAAAAATATTCCACCAGCACCTTTCAAAACACCCCTGTGGTGCTGATTCCGGTCCCTTTAAAAAAAAAAAAAAAAAAGCACTTGATAGCTACAGAACAAACTCTAACTATTGTCTTTCCTAATACACAAGGAACAAGGGGGGAAAAACAAAACAAAACATAGCCCTGTGATATGTTGAGCAAACTGTTCAACTTATGTCCTGTAATTATTCCTGGATTGCATGAATACTCAACACAAAGAGCCTCCTTAGAGGATCATTAATCAGCAGCCAGGGAAGTCAGTTACTACGTGGCAAGGGAGGACACTCAGATTGACAGATATTAAATGAGGAAAAAAAAAAAAAACTTACAAAGCAGATGTTCCTGACTAAAATTATATATCAATACATATACAGTATACCATATACTGAGAGTGTTGGGCCACATTGTGCATTGGATTAATTTTGAAAAACAAAATAGATATGTATAATGCATTAGGTATAAATTCTTCATGCGTTTTTATTTTATTTTTTCACAGCTTTGGTCAAATTGGTTAATTTGGTTAAAATCTCCATGCAGGTTGTATGACCAGACCTACGAGGTTAATGGCTTCCTGTGGAGCACCCTGTCATCTTTGTTTCTCCTGCCCTGATTGGTCAGTGTTGACAGCCTATTTATGTCTCCAGCACTACACAGCATGTAAATTGTGCCGACAAGGCTCGTATTAATGTGGCTACATTTGGCTCTACTGTAAAGATGTTTCCAGCGAATGATGCATTCACAATCTCCACTAGGATCCTGATGAGTACAATGTCATCATAACCTATAATAAGGTACCATTAAAGGACATAGTGGCTTGTAAATTATTAAAATTTTTCATCATGAGAAGATTATAGCCTGGCTCTGGACCTCTGCATACTGCCCACACATTGTCCTTTTGTCACCGATTCAAATCGCAAAGAAGTGATGACAAAGAAGTGGCATTCAGTCTAATTATCAAAATACAGAGTTTACAGATTAACAAATAGAATTTAAAAAAAAAAAACATTGCTGGCTTGATAGTGAAGTCCTAATAATATGATAAAAAAGGAGAATAAAAGTTACAAACAAACTTTTCCCCAAACGAGCTGCACTCAACATTTTTTTTACCATGTTCTTCCCTTTAGCAATGTTTGAGGTAAATTACACTGAGAGACAAATTCATATCACTAAGGTACATGAATAAGCCCCTCTCAGGCACATGGTTGAGGTAAAGGTTACTGAATGCTGAATTACAGGACAGAATTTAAACGTGAATAAATAAATGGAAACCCAGAGATCAAATCAGGTCACAAAATATCAAACCATTTCACTTTGTCCATTCTGTTCGCTCTTACGTTAACTATTTGGTGCATAGAAGATTGCAGTGAATAAAAGTATACAATCTTTGAACTACAGATTGCTACTATGCTTACCAGAGGAATTGTACGGAGCACCTCCGTCCTTGTTCGACCGATAGTATATAGTAGTTGTAAGGGAGAAGCAAAACAAAGGACTGAAACAGTTCATTGAAATTGAATCAAAGCAAAGTGTTTTTTTCAAGACTTCTGGCCCTGACAATGACAATCAGACTCTGCAGAGAAAATCACAGTGCACACTTACTACATGACCTTATAATCTACTGCTTGAAAAGACAAACATAACTTTATCTATACCCAAATCCAATTCGAGTGGAAACAGGATAGGGGCCTGAGACACATTTGTATCTACACATTCAATCTTCACTGCTTCTCAGAAGCAACAATGGATTATCGCTTTATTTGATTGCAACAATTATTGTAACAATCAGCTTTCCACCTGCCAGACATTTTGACTGCCAGGGCAATTTTCCACACCCCATTTGAAAACAGAGCAAAGATCCTGCCAGACATACTTATCCTCTCTCTCTCTCTCTCTCTCTCTCTCTCTCTCTCTCTCTCTCTCTCTCTCTCTC
>CM076657.1:8510432-8542276 GCA_038496675.1 Rachycentron canadum | reverse complement strand
TCTCTCTCTCTCTCTCTCTCTCTCTCTCTCTCTCTCTCTCTCTCTCTCTCTCTCTCTCTCATCCACACACCCAGTGTTTGCTCAACAGGTCCCTCACCTAGACTTTGCTGCTGCGTCTTCAAAAACAAAGTCTTGCACCCGTCTCTTCTCATACACACAAGTAAAATACCTGGCCCAGGAAACAACCAAGACCCATGAATCTTGAGAAATACCCACATTGCTTCGTCCCATTCATTACCACATTACTCCAGGGGCCCTCCTGCTTGCCCATTTATCTCCATGGTGTCAGGGCCACAGGCTTTCCACACAGTCTCACCACGTTCCACAAGTCCAAATGAGAAGTACCAGCAATAAAACTAAACAACCAGCAGACTGGGCAAGGTCACGGCTAAGGTGCCGCCGTCTGCCTGTGATCACAATAACTCATGATGATTTGCAGATATGCTTTAGGAAGACGCTGCTGCCTGTGAATGCATTGTCAGAACCCAAGCACTTCATTATGTTAAAAACTATGCTGGTGAGAGCACGTCCACATTCAAGTAGCTGCAATACAGACAGCCATAACAACACCATCCTACAGATTAGTTGCTTCATTCCCAAATTAAATAGGTGTGTGCTTTAAGCAAAGTCAACAATTAAGACCAAACCATTTTCTAATGCTGTAAAACTATGTACATGTGCACACACACACTTGCTTTTGCCAACATGGGAAATAACTGGCATATCAAATAACTAGGACTGTGTGATATGTTTTCTGTTGAGAGCAGCAAGAAGCCAATATTAAAGTTACACAGTGGTTAATAAAGTGCTGATACGCATAATGCGCAAAAAAATAAGAAAAAATTCAGTCATAGTCTGCGACATCATTAGCCTAATTTATGTTATCAAGCAATTAGCTGCCACATTTATATGTATCAGCTGTTGCTGCTAGCACCTTACGCTTCTCTTGAGAATGGGTTCAGCAATACACACTAACAGGAAAGATGCCTCTCATAACATGAAGTAGAACGTGCCGATGTGAAAACAAAACAGAACAGGTGGTGCCCGTGATCACACAGCATCTGATCTTCAAACAATGGAAGCTGTGGACCAAATCTAAAGATCAACACTTCCACAGAGGAAGTCAAACACTGTGAAGGACCAGGAGCCGTCAAGGATTGTGTGTTCAATCTTATGGGAAACTGGCAGACATGTAAAACTTACAAATGATGATTTTCCTCACACAGAGACAGAAAATATGTCTGAGTAAAAATGAGTAAAAAAAGATTAGCACACCAACATAGCAATCATTGGCTCAACAGTTTGACATCTGTTGATATGAATAACTTTAAGCAATAAAACTCAGACCGGTCAAACAGACGCCGGCGGTGCTTTTGTTTTAAAGTTCTAAAATCAAGTCGATAGCCTTTATTGTGTGTTTGCTGCAAGAGTCATGCTCAATGGTCCCAACTTTGTATGGTTATAGCAGTCTCTCGGCAGCCTTTGGGTCAATACAAAAGCGGGCCAGCATCTGGACTCGTGACATTGTTGACCCTCCTAAAATCCTCCCACAATCTATTAGTTTTCCCCTGCTGAGACTACAGGAGACGTCAAGGCACCATCAAATGGTTCAGTCACTCCGATCTGCAACATGTGCTCTACCTCTGCCAGAACTAGCAGTTTATTTTAGGGTGGAAACCAAAGTGGTTGCTGCTTTAAAGGATTTGCATCCTAAACATCATCATCATCATCATCATTGTCCATCACTTCATTCTCACTGATTTACATTGCACAGACAATCGGCCTCATGACCCACACAGGCCTTCATGTGACAACTACTGCTTTTTACAACAACATAAAACACTGTCATTGGTTCTCAGACTGATGGAGGAGTGAGCTTACCTCCCTCCTCTCTTCAGGTGACCAGTCTCTCACCTGGTCCGACTCCTTCGCTGATCAACTGTTCATTTTAGACACAAAAGACACGGACGTGACTCCATGAACAAGTTCTCTCCAAACGCGTGGCCGAGCTCTTCCCACCTGTTCACGTCATCTTCGTGACGGCGCTGACTCACCTGCGGCACCCGAGGCCCCGCCCACTGAAATCCACAGCAGCCACGGCTTTAAAAAAACAAAACAAAAAACAAAAACATAACCCCTTTCATAAACAGTCTGTGGCATTAACCTTGGTTAGCGCTGGAAATAACAAACTCCTCGTCCTGGGTGTCATAGGACTGATAAATATTTTAAGCATTAAATATGGCCAATAAATAGGTTAAAGATAAATCAGACTGTAACTAGAGTTTCCTCCACCTGCCAATATATCGCCTGTGCATATAACACCTCCATCCTCCACATGCACATGAATGATGGGATAAAACGAATAGCTCCCAGGCTTCAGGTAGTTTGAGGTAACTTAACACTTGATTTAGACATATGTCCCAGTTTACACCAATACAAACCAAAACACAAAACACCCAGTCAGCCAGGTTCTGGTGGGTCTGTCTTTTTGAGTCAGTCATTGCACTGGATCTGATTATATTCACTTCTCATGGATCCATGGAGGTACCCATCTTTGTTAGATCCTTCACCTGGGATTGTTTGCTTTGGCGACCACACACAGGGAAGTCACCCCTGATAACTACAACCAGGCAGTGTTTCTCTGAAAAAAATAGTTTCAAGACAACCTTATGAATTATGTAAATTACACTGAATAAACAGACCAGACAAGACAATCAATCAGTCAGAAGCAAGCCCCATACCTCAGTGAAAAATGCTTTAAGAGTCAGCAAGCCCTCATATTTCTGAGTCCAGGTACATCAGGGTTTTCCTACTGTGAATTATAATCTCATTTATAGCAAGGAAACAGTTAGAGGCCGAAATAAAACTTCCTACCCAGCAGGAAAAGTGAGAGATGGTGTGATACAAAATAACTGCCTCGATTCTTCAGAATGGATCTCCATAAAGAAAGGGGCTTTCTAGTTCAATTTACTTTGGTTAGTGTAAATTCTTTACTGCAGGACCCATGTTTTGCATTTACATATCAACAATTCAATCCCACAATTTTAATTATGTTCACTGCTGCCAGATATTACATATAAGGAAAATATTGTAGTGCAATTGCCCCTTTGGTTAATATTGTGGACATTCAACCCAGGTCTTTGTCATTTAACAACCATAAATAAATTAGATTTCTAAACTTTTGTAACAAGTGTTTTAACTAGACAGGTTTACAAATTCAGTATAGGCAAGATTGTGATGTGATGGAAAGAACCCCATGACCCCAGCAAAGCTACATCTCACAAACTATAATCACATTTTCAATTCTGACCATGATGTGTGAAAATTTCATTTATTCATGCTCATCTACTGCTAATAAGACAAACAGCAAACTATTCCTGAGTAACAAATGTAATTCAGTCCAGTTAGTCAGCCAGTCACATTCTAACAAATGAAAAATCAATTATAAATGCATTACAATCTATTTTTTATTTACTCAACTGGAACTGTGTAATCAGCTTAATCAAAACTTGAAAACAGCTGTGAGAATTGCATTATCAAGTGACTCCACTTCAGCTGAGGCTTGAACAACAGTTTGAGTTTCCCTGCTTCATATAAAAGATTATGGGATGCCAGATGTAAATACAGGTAGATAATAACTCACCAGACCTAAGTCCCAAGCACAAACCTCAAACTTTTTCTCAGCAGTGCTTTGCGCATACATAAAACATTTCAGTTCAGATGGTGAAGAGCCACTCGGTCCAATCATCTGCTGTTGCTCTTTGATTGACTGGGAGTTTGAACTGAAAATAAGAAAAAAAAACAAAACAAAACAAACAAAAAAAAAAACTTGGCTTTAATTTCCATTAAATACAGGTCTAATCCATCTCAGCACACTAAAGGCAACAAATGCAGAAAAGAGATGTTATAAGTAAAATGGGGAGATCTGACCAAAACCTGAGGAGATATAGTAAACTAAGCACTAAATGTTTGTTTGCCTTTAATAGGCACATGTAAGAGTCGGTTGCTGCCGTCTAAACAGATGCATTACTGTTACGTACGTCCGACAGATCTACTCTTAAACAGACAACATGATTACAGATACCTTTATTCTCTCAATTGATCACCGTGACAAAAAATAAAAATAAAAAAAATACAGAATTCACAAATCAGTTACAGACAATATATACCTTGTTTCTACTTAAATAGAATGCAGTACATTTCCCCTTAGGCCCAGTGTGCATGTGTATATGTTTGCAAGTATGTGATAGACAGAGCAAAAGAGACAGGGAGACTAAATGGTCTTATCAGGGATGTGCAGGTCCAGCCGAGCCGGTTTGAGTGCACGTCAGATGGTGAAAAGAGGAATAGCTACTGTGCTGGTCTTCTGCGGAAAGCAGCCACCTCTCCCATATGACCACAGTATATGCAGGAACAACTGCCTGATTTAAGGCAGACAGTGGTGATTTCTTTTGTATCTTACTGACCCATTCTCTGCTCTCCCAAATAACAGAAAGAAGAAAAACCTTGTTCATTATGTTAACCAGAAAGACAGCTTCCAAAATCAGGCCACCAATCATTTGACAAAAGAAAGGTGAACATTCATTCCATTAGTACCTCTGGGGATGCCTTCACAAGGAGGTAAATTTGTAACAAAAATAAAAACCACAAAACTAAAGACAAATGCTTTCTAAGCAAAAATCTGTAATACATTTAGAGCTTTTTGTTGGCTGAATTATACATAAATGAAGGAAAACTTGACGAAGGAAGGAAAACCAGAACACTTGGCAAAAAATTGCAGGTTTTTACTGGGCAGCCAGTTTCCTTATGTTCATGATCAACCTCTTGCTGTAGTCTTTATGGTCGACAGGCTTCACATCCATCACTGTTGCCTTGATCCTGGATTCATCCTGTCAGAGAAAATAATATAGTTATTGCTATGACATATATTCAAATCTTTCACTGTGCACGCACACATACATACATACATGCTGCAGGGGCGCAAACAAAACACACATGTAGGTCTGTGAAGGCAGCCCATATGCACATGCAATGACAGACTGAACAGTCATTGTCATGTTTAAAAATGATGAGCCCGATTAGCCATCCAGCTCATATATTGTCCAGACTGGTCCCTACAGTGGCTGCTGCTGAGAAGCACAAATTTTTATTTTTCACGTACATATGTACACACGTTGTTACAACATGGTTACTTTTTCTGCAGTATCAACAGTGTTGCTTGTTGGCGTTTATCAACATAATAAATAGTCGTGTGGTAAACAGTGCCCAGTAGTGCTGACCAATAAAACCATATTTTCATCATCACTGCGATAAGAATATGTGCAATAAACATATCACAAAAAACTGACTAAAATATGCAATGAATTAGAAAAAATGTTTTATTTACTTGTACCATACACAGGGTTTTTAAAGGTGCAGCAGATGAGCCAAAAACTAAGCTTCATGTTCTCTACCATATTGAGATAAGTCAAGCTGCAGCCTTTTCTCTCTAACACACTCATGGAGATCAGTGAGAAGTGAACTTTTTATAGGAGCTGACAACAACTATGATCTTGGCTGTGTAAGTTCATCGTGACGTTACGGGCTTCCTTCATCACTCTAGCTGTTCAACACGTAAACACATAGAAGACACATTTTCAATCTACCGTAGTTTGTTTTACACAGTTGCAGCAGCATTTTAGCATTTAGCCAAAAGTAAATGTTATGAAAAAGCTAGCTAGCTCTTCAGCAGTGCCACCTACAGGTGTGGACAGAGAAGATGGATAGGGGAGATGACCTACAGTGACCAATGTCTATGCTCTTTATTCAGCTTCACTCAGTGTTTTCATGTCATGAATATTATTTAGTTTAGCGACAATTTACATTAGCTTCCAGAGAGATTGTTGACTTTATATACAGTGACTCTGCTGCTGTAAAAAAGTATTGTTGCTGCTATTGACTAATTTTGTGCATTAATGTTATCAATACTGTTCTTAATGAATAAAATGCATCAGCGCAGATAACTCATACACACACACACACACACACACACACACACATAAATCGTGCAGAATATTAATTCATAATCAGGTGGCAAAAGATGTAGACATCCTTGTTCTCTTATGACAAAGTGGGGTCATGTCAGATGTTTTGACTGAATATCTGAATTGTGTTGGCATTCAAACATTCAATTTAAAAGAGGCTGCTTTGAAAGGCATAACCAAGTCTACAGCTGTCTAGACAGAGGAAGGTCATATCTACCAGGGCTATTATTCTCTGCATTTAAACAGAGGTTACACTCATTTTGTCCCCATTAATCCTCCACTGCTGAAGTGGGTGAAATGTAAATCACCTTCCTAGTGCCTACATTCTTTCAGAATGAGCAGCTCTTTAACCATTTTTTTTGTTTGTCTTGAATGATGCAAGAGAAATGATAAATGGTAAAATTTGCAATAATGCATTACATCATTATAACAAACCTGCTATTAAAACTGTATAATCCATTGTTCAGAATAAATGTCACTTCTTTGACAAGAGTGAGGAACTGGTTGGAAAATGGGATAAAAACCTCCAGCAGAAGGAACATGTATGGATCCAGGTGGACAGAGGAGTCTGAGGATTTTGGAAATATACAGTGGTTAAAGTTTAAAAACACCACAGGGCATCTTCAAATGTTAAATGACATCTAGGTGGCTGGGTGATTGATCTTTAAGAAAATCAGATGAAAGTGATGTCTGAGACTTAAATGTCATGATCAGTACAGAACTTGTATTAACTCGTCAATTTAAAAAAATAATTGAATAACTAAGGGTGAAACCCTCATTGAGACCCACATGCCCTTGTCTGGTCTTCTCATTTACAGACTGAAGTCATGTCTTAGCAAAGTACAAGCAAAATCCAACAGGTCACATATTATTCAAGATGGTGATTTTTCTAGTTTGATTAATTTAGTGTGTGCTAACCATAAATCAAACAAGTGACAAATTCATTTATTGTACACTTGACTTTGTAACAACAAACATTTTACAATAATTTTCTGTAAACTAATTTGGTTTTAATCCTTCATCCTTACCTTAATCAAAATGACAGTGAATTAAGAGTTAATGATTATTTCAGTGATTGTGTGTATTAACCACCCTCAGTAATGCTGACTGCAGTTGATGAGTGGGTGAGTAGGTGTGTTTGTGTGTTAATCTGTAAGCAGCCAACATTACACAGCCAAGTTGGGTGTTGATCAACACTTGGACAACCTGTGCTGGACCCCCTACAGCTATCACTGCGAGTGTATATACACACAAGCACAAGAGGAACAACACATACATTTGCTCCACTGTGACCTTTTTCTAACAACTTTAAACTTGCCAGAACACTTGCAGCAGAGAAGAGCCAAAGAAACGAACCATTTCATAAGAGCAAATCAAGGCCTCATCAAAAGAGAGCAACATATATGAGGAGTCAATTGAAAATTCAGTCAGACACTCAGGTGCTGGGACCTAATGAGTAACTGACAAATCAGTCAAAATTTCTGTTTAAATCCCCATCTTACATGTTGCCTGTATATGTGACCCTGCACAATGTTACACAAGAGGTTATTTCCCAGTCATGGAAACTGGTTAAGTGCAATAGATCTTCAGTGGAATAAAAAGGCAGCAGTGCTTAGGGGGAAGTGTTTGGAACCACTTCACTATTCTGAATACTCATAGCCTCACCTTGCACCGCAGCCTATGAATAATGTGACAGACTCCATCATATAATTAGTGATGGTCACATCTTGTCAGACAGACAGGATTTATGAGGGCAGTAGAAGAAATATTAACCATACAGCTATTTGCAATGGAAACAGAAAAGTGATGGAGATTGGGGCAACGCTGCGGCGAGAAGCCTTGAAAAGAGAGCAGTATTAATATCCACTTTTTCCCATCAGTGTCACCCTTTCGAGACACTTAAATCACTTACAATGTCTGACTACAGCCTACAGGGACAATGAGATCTTAATAACAGCGCAGTAGTTTGAATATTATACCTGCAAGCGGCCACTCCTGATCCCAGTCAAGTTAAAGATTTAAGACAGTCAAACAGTCAAGCACTGAGTGGTAATATTTAAAAGATTGTGTTTTGACAGGAGCAACACAGGTAAAGTAATAAATTAATTTATCTGCTGACATTTTGAGAGTGGCAACACAATTGCCAGCAAGTGATCAAAATAATATCAATACTTTGAATGCCTGCATGCAACTTTGATTTTGATTTGTGTGACAGTAATTACATTATGCATCACACCCACATGAACCAACCGCACATCACATTTGTTTTGATAAACTGTAATTAATCATGGAGTGCTTTGATTTAATAGCATCAAGTAAAGCACATTAAGTGACATTAAGTGACATAGCTTTAGCGTGGCTCTCAATACCAACCCATATTTATCCTTAAAAAGACTTCATGCTCATTTATTTAAAAAATTCTGGTGCCAGAATGAGATTAATTATGGCTGGACACACTTGAATGTTTTGACTTTATCCTTAATGGGGAATTGGTCGCCTCCATCAACAATTTTGCTTAATAAGAACTTCATGTCAATGAGTTCAGTGTGATGTAAAGCAACAAACGCATCATAACACTTTAATTTGTTGAATATTAATGTCCTACAAATCTGCAGCGTTTATAATATTGTATAAATATTCCTCCACAACAGTACACTGTATAAAAATGACTTCAATTTCTTTCTTGTAGTTGAAGGTAATATACTGATTCTATTGCTATTGAATCAGATTTTTTTGACATCTCTTGTTTGTTTGGTCAGCAGTTCCAAATCTTAAGCTTTTGGTTTTTTTTTTGCTTCAAGGTGCAATGTGTAAGATTTGGCCAGAAATCTAATTTAAAATGTTCAAAAAATGATTTAACATAGTCAAAATTGTGAAAGAACTTAAGCTACTGAAATCTACATGCTAACCAGCTAGCAAGCCTGTATTGTCTTGTAATTCCACTTTGTGGCACCAGATGCTCTGTTAATCAGTGTTGTATATCCTCAGTCCCACATAAGGAGACAAAGAAGAACAGCTTCCTCCATTCTTCAGCTTCCTCAATTAGCAGGTATAACAGGTTTTATGAACGTGGGTAAATGCGCTGATAAAAGCCGATTGACCCCTTTTCCACTGCCTCTCGGACTGAGGACACACATGCAGTTAGAGGCAGACACACACACACACACACACACACACACACACACACACACACACACACACACACACACACACACAGTGCAGAGAGGAGGAGCAGCTGCCCACTATACAAACTGATAAAACAAATCTGTTGCTTCTCTCATTCCTGGGTTGTTGTTCCTATAAAAGAGCAGGAGCCTCTGTGTGAGACAACCTATGATTGTGTCTTTTTGATTTTTTATGTCTTATAATTGAGGCTCCAGTTCACTCTGTCATCCCAGCTCAGACAATCCGTGGTGCTTCTGGTTTAACAGCACCTTGCTGGGTATATGGCAGTTGTGTATCTGTGGTCTGAGACGGGTTACAGTAGGAGAAGGGATGGAAATTAGCAAATTCACCTGGGTGTTGTGTTTACATCAGTCAATTGGCGCTGGAATAGAAATTTGCTGTACATTGAGATTGTATGGATCCAGCAGACTGAGGGAATACACATCAATCTGTTCACAATGTTATAACCGTTTCATGTAACTGTTACATTATGGGGTTGAGCAAGGGAGGAGCAGGGCAGGTGAAATGCTGCCACCCATGGCTGTGGAGCAAGTAGCATCATATTACACATTATACTTATTATATACTATATACTATAGAAAGGACCAAGAGTTCAGTTAACAAAATTATCGATTGATTTTCAAATGTGATTTATTGTGTCAGCTTTAACACTGTCGGTGTATTCATTTGGCTTAAAATCTGATGTCTACTTTCCCAACATCGGGTGACCTCTAAATGCACTGACAGAGTATTTTAGTGTCGTAATGGAAATAGAGGTGCTAATTATGATGCATTGTGTGACGTGGCATGGTCTTGATTCAGTTATAAATGAGATAATTCTCTCAACTGCTCTGATAAACCTTGTTAGAGACTGCTTGTCAACACTTCAGTCCCACTGTGACACAACAGGATGGATGGGTGCCATTAACAGTTAAGGACCTACTTTGTGCCACATCAAGCCTAGCATTGAACACATGATAACATGTGAGAGCATGTCACAATGCCTGGCTTGTTGCATTGAGAAGAAGAAAACAAACTGAAAGAGGGGTTGCAGGTGTCTCTGTTGAAGGAATATGGGGTTTGGAGGCAGCAGCCAATACCTGCTTGTAGCAGCGCCATTGGCAGTTAGGATACTGAGCTGAATGTGACAGACACAGTGGCCTCTTCTGTGTGTTGAAGGCGGATGCAGCCTCTGGCTCGGCTCCAGACTTCCTGCTCAGAGTCCCAGCCCAATCAATTCTTTTATGTGCTTCCCTCAAAACAAACCTCTATCTGTGTGGCCTACAGGAAATAGTGACCGCGACTAATCTGTGTGTGCACCCTTCACAAAGCCACTGAAAATGAGCAGCATTCTTGGCTGAGCACACAGAGTTTTAGAGATGGTTCTGTCAGTAAAAATGAAAGCTTGGTAAGTTTTGTTAATGAATGGGAAAACTATCAGAGGAAACAAAGAACCTGTTTATGTGCTATGCATTTTCATCTTACAAAGGAGTGGCGATGGTTGAGGGGATCTTTTTTCCTCCTCACGGGGGCATATTTTCCTCTGCCCATGCTGTGGTGACAACAAACCCTTGGGCATTTTGTTTCACACGAGTTATTATTCCTGTTTTACTTACATTATATGTTTCTAGCTTCACTCTGTTGCGGAAGACAAATGTGTTGAAGTTGGCTTGCTGGAAGATCTCATCGTAGGCACTTTCATTCTGAAATTGAGAAAAATATGATTGGCTTAATTCCAATGCTAGAAGTACACACACTCCTTTAATCAAATGTTAGATTCATCACAGTCTCAAGTGCAAAATAAAGTCAGTGTCTGATAAATGAACACTCAGACACAACTCCTGTGATTTTCTAAGTAATTATACCTTGAAGGAACAAAGCTCAGTATGTGTTTTTAATACAAACATCTATGCAAGTGGCAAAGCCTGAGGTTTAGCTCTTGTTCTGGCCATTTCCTGAGGCAAGTATTATATTCAGGAGGTGGAGTCTCACCGAGTCCTTGAGCTGCCCCAGGTAAGATGCATTCTGGCCCAGGATGGCCTCTGCACTCTCCTGGAAACAAGTCACCCACTGGTTGTCTCCATAATCTGCAATGTTGGCCTGACAAATCAAACAGAAGGTAAGAGTAAGTAGGAACAATAGTTTACTGCACACACAAGTATGAATTAATGTGTACATTTTGTGCAAGTGTGTCTTGAACTGTTTGTTAGACAGAGCAGTTGTTGGATGCTTAAACATGATATGTTGTTAACTGAATACATCTCTGCTCTTAAGTCATTACATCCTCTAATTAGCCTATATCCTGCTGGCAAGCCTGGCAAAACATGCACAGTCATGATGCACTTGTGATACATACAGTGGAGGCAAATTCACAGTTTATGCTACAGCTTGTGAAGAATAACAATATGTTGACTGGTGAGTGGTACACAACAAAAGCCACTTATTTCAGATGCATGGCTGGGATTGCTCTGTTGCTGAAAAGAGAGTTTTTCTATTTAAGGTTGTTATTTTTTAAATTAATGCTTGTTTGCAAATGAGCTGAGAAAAGGATCCTGTGTTCATCGCTGCACTGTCTGTAAAATGAGTAACAGCACAGTATGGAAAGCTGCAGCAATTAACCCGACACAGCTCTAAAGCAATCTAAAATTAAGTCCTCATTACATTGTGTCACAGAAACAGCAGAATTGGTTTTAAATGTCTCTAATTTAACTTCAAAGAGCAGACTGTGGCAATGTGGAACCACAAGGGGCTCGGCCATACGGCAAAAGAGTAGCTTGAGGCCCAGGAGACAGAGAGATGAATAAGAACAGTAAGTCAGGAGAAAGACAAGGCAACGAGAAGGACAAGAAGGATGACAACTGCCTCAGCAGAAGCATCTGTTGGGGACTACACAGGAAGAACAGGGATTTAAGATATGTGCATTAGCATTTAGGGAGCGTGTGAATGTGTGGCACAGCTGAAAAAGTTTGAGATTTTTGGGAACCAATTGCTGAGTCACTTACAGAAAGGATGAGGCGGTACTTGAAGTTGGGGAACTCTTTGTCACACTTTTCGCAGCGAAACATGCCATTCTGTTGGTCTACCACTTTTTTGTTGCAGTCTTGGCTTGGGCAGGCCTGGTAAAGGCAGTTTTCCTTGCGCAGGTACACTAATGTAGCTATGCAGGTGTAGTAGTCTGCCTAAAAGGGAATACAAACAAACAAAAATTCATATAAACAAAGGTTCAGTGACAAATAAAGTTACAATAATACTTCTTACAAGACACTCTCACGACCTTTGTGTTTTGTATGGAAAATCTGTTGCCTCTTAAAATAAAATGGTTAACATAAGATGACATTTTCAGAAGCATGTAGTGGAGTTTGTGAACAGTCAGAAAGCAACATTTGTATCACAGATGCGCAGGCTACACTCCCAGCCAGAATCCTAATGGCTCTGATGTAAAATGCAAACTAGTGAGGAGAAGGAGAAAACTTTTGTCTGCACACAACAGCCTTCAGGAAATATTCCTAGTTGGCACAAAAAAACACAGATGACATGAATTCATCAGACAGAAATAGATTAATGTAATAAGAAACTCTGAATGAGCTGTAACAAAGATGAAAAGTTTCATTGTGTTGGAAGATGAGTCACGTCACCTCTCTTCATCTGGAAGGTTTTCCCCATCCAAGGCAGGCAATAATGCATACAACAGAGAGTTGTCACACCCTGATTGCCAGGAAAACTGGCATATTGTGAACTAGAATTTATCTTTAAAATATTTCAGCCACTGTGGTTAATTTCCACTATCAAGAACAACTTTATAAAAATTTGTATAGTCAAGAGACACACATTTGTACTACTATTTCAACATTTGGCCAAGAGAAAAACATGAAAGCAATGTATTAAAAAATAGAACGTATACAATGAAAATCAATACCTTTCCTCTGTCTTCCACAAGGGCTGACCATTGAGTCAGTATGATAAAGGTATTAAACCCCAATTAACTTCAAAAATAGGACATTGATACTCTATGTCACTTTGGATAAATAAAAAAATCCTGAGGAGTCAGTAAATGTCAGCAAACAAAATGAAAAGAAAATCATCCCATTCAGACACACAGAGCCGCAGGCTATTCTTTTTTAATTACTGTTTTGATCTACCAAAAAACAGCCCAGACATCAACCTCCACTTCTTTTCCAAAACAGGTTCAATTAATCAAGCAAACAGCTCTTCAATTAGCATGTGACTAACCAGCTCTGCCACAGTAGGGAGAGGACAGAGGAGTTGGTTTCTCACCTCTGTCATAAGCCTTTACAAATGCAGTGTCAAGCCTACAAGAGGAGGCTGACTCCTTACTGTCAGAGAGGGCACTGGGGCAATGTAGAAACCTGAGATTGTGACACAAAGAGTTTGCGACAGGGACAATTAATTGCAACAGACTTTGGTTGGAGGGGTTTCTTGAAAGGTCTGACCCCCACATCCCTGTGTATGGGATGTCTCAGAGGGGTTGAGAAAAGCCTCAGCTCAGCCCCTTTGTCAGTACCAGCCTTCATCACATGCCTTACTGAGGGGGAGCAAGAGCAGCAAGAGCCGCAAGAGCCGCAACAGCCCAGGGTCAAAGCTTTCCTCCTGAGCAGCAGGGAGCTGATGCCAAGAGATGCCTTTCACCTGACAGGGGGCTAATGGCTACAGCCAGGATTTGGGGTGTGGAATTTAAGAGGCAAAGAAGACCGATGTCACTGCTCAAGCTCCATTCAAGGTCTCCAGATGACAGAATACCTGAAGTGGCTACATTAAAAGAGGCATAAGGAGGAGCAATAAGCCATTTACTATCTGTAACTGGGAGTCCAGCAGAGCTGGTCATAGAAGAGAGAATTATGAGGGCACCAGAAGTAGGATGGGGTCACTCAAAGCCTCAGGCACACGATGAAACCACAAAAACCTGAATGTACTCAATCACGAAAACATATTTTTCACTTAATTGAGGCTCACATAACTTCTGCTTATTTAATCCATATATTTTTGCATTTCTCTTTGTTTTCTTAGAAAAAAATTGGGCCCTCATTTCCTCTGAAAATTGGCAATATATCCCACAACTCCAGTGTCTCAGTCTCGTCTTTTACAGCCAATGCAATACTGTTGTTGCGTTGCCTCTTGGTGCCCTATCATAATACTTGAATATATTAATTGTCCTGGTCTTGATAGGATATTTCAATCATACTGTGAAAACTAATGTGCAGAACATGATAAATTATGGTAAATTACAGAAGTTAAGATATCTGCACAGGTCAGGTTATTCGCCTTAGACAATTCATACACTTCTGTGAGCACCAAGGAGTGAAATTAAAGAACACATATTACTTTTCTTATCTGAGGGCAGTAATTTCATTACAGAGGGCAAAGAATAGAGTCTATGTAATCTTTGTAATCAATACCACAGATAAATGTGACTTTCAGCAATAACACACACGAAGACTGTGAGAGGACACCTACAATGTAGGGGAATTAATGAACAAGGGGGGAACGAGAACCTTTGTGGGATCCAATTTTAAGTACACATACCTGGTGGTGCAGTGACTTTATGAATAAATGATTATGAAGATTCATCATGTTGACTCAACTAAAAGTACCTTTGTAAAGCCGCACAGAGTGACAAGGTTACACTGTAGGCAGACTATATACACCAGCAATGTGTACTGTGGCTTTTTAATAACAAAGGCGGCTTGACTGTGTGCACTTTCATATTTGTTGTTTGGGATTCAACACCAACCTTTCTGTCTGTCCTTGAATATCTTCAAAGAGTCTTGAATAACAATATGTCTCGGGTTACCATATCTTTAATGTTTGAGTTCGTCAAGGCAAAGCATAGCATGTGTGCACCTTGTCTCCATGTCCCAGGTGCTCGGTCTTAACATCAGATAGAGACTTCCAGTTGGTGTTTCCTCCCCCACTGCCACCTTTCAACTCAGTCAGAGACTGCCCATCCATGGTGTGGCCCTCCTTGTCATACCTGTATGAAATGAAGGGAATATGAGTTACTACTGATTTGAATAGTCACTGTCAGCTAAGTATACCTTTAAGAACACAACTAACAAACATTACTGATTAATATGGAAATGTTTGCCAATTATAAATTGTAAGAATACAGTGAAAAAATGTGCATCACACTTTCCAGACACTCTGTGAAGAGGACATAATTGAATATTTGGCCTTTTGCTTAAAATTTTGATAGCTGCCAGTTGTCTGTTGATTGCTTCTGTATAGCTACAAAAGCACTTGATCAATTTACATTCCATTCCTGTAACATTCAGACTAACAGTACAGTTTTTTTTTTATAAGTAAATATCTTTCCACAAATTCTTCTACCTTGTCAAAACCTGAAACACACACACACAAAAAAAAAAAACCCTACATTACACCTATTACAGCTCCATCGCAGATTTGAATCACTTGTGCTCACGACAACCAATGCAGCCTCAAGCCTCTGGCCTCATGGAGCTGTTTTTTTTTTTTTTTTTTTTTTTGGTACAAATTAATTCAAGATAGTTATATTTCCACTTGAGATTTGTATCGTTGGCATGCAGACGCCCACTTTTGGACTGCTGCACTATAAATTTTAATACATCCACACTGAAACAGGAGGCAAAATACGCTGCTCTTCACACAGCAGGGCAGCCAATTAACAAGTAGCTTAAAAAGAAAAAAAAAATAAAATCTTGTTCCAGCCATAGCATCCATTTGTGTTTGTCAAAGCAGGGGTGGCTCAGCTGAGAGCAAGGCAGGCTGAGAGGCTTGTGAAATGAATCAACCACAAAGGGACAGATGAGCTGGCCAGGGTCAGGGCTGTTACCGTGATATCAGAAACCCATTTCGGCTCAATGTTCCCGGTAATTTAGGGAAGACAATGGGAAGAAGAAGAGGAGATGCAGGGTAGAAGGAGAAGAAAGATGGGTGGAAGTAAAATGCAGTTGCGGGGAAAGAAAATAACAGTTTAAAACGGTCACAAAGATCAATAGAGGTAACTAATCTGTTGGCCACAGGGCAAAGTGGCGCACAATGGGGAGGTCGGGTTGTAAATACAGGGAGAGCGTGCCTTGCTCCTGGAGGCATGACTAATTGAAAATATCCCCATTAACCATTCAGACTGTGGCCTGAGCAACGCACAAGCTGCCAGTTTCCCATTCCTATTGACAAATGTGAGCAATTCTGTATGGTGGCACCAGTTTCCTCACTGGTGTACCTGCACTGCTTTGCTTTAATTGTGCCTGCACTGAGTTCAGAGCTTGGGGAAAAAGATATTCTGACAAATCAGACTATGTAGATACCATTTTCTGTCATAGCTCTCTAAAGACAGGTGTTCTACAGATGCATAAATGAAGTGACAACACAGCTGAAATGATTAAAAATGCATCACAGTTTAAAAAGGTAAGGCTGCAGACTAGAAGGTCTTCAATGTAATATTTCTGCTCTGGACATCTGACTTGACACATACCCAAAAAGGACTGCTAAATGCTCAACAATATACCACAGTGAAAATCATCCAGTTTTAAAGCTGCTGCTGTCTCCTCACAGACAACAAGGAGCACTGGAAACAAAAATGGCACAGAGGACAGTGATTGTGATGATGGAGACAAAAAGAGGACAAATTATATCTGGCAGAAAATGTGCAACAGTCAACTGCAAGCAGACAGATCCCAGCTTAGAGCAGCATGGCTTCAGTAAGACAAAATATCTGCAGGAGCAGAGATGGATAAGTGGAGGCAGGCAGACAAGCATGTGCATGCCATAGACATGTCAAATGTCGATGTGTCAATGAACAAGGACAGGACAGGAGCAGAGACATGTCAAAGGAGGAGGTATGAAGGGCTGATGGGAAATTCTCAGTAAGCAGTGTACTCAGCTTCAGGCTAAGGCTCTAATGCCTCAGCTGAGAGCGGCAAACACATCGCAAACACGATTACTTCATGCTGTGTGTGACATGGTGTTAGCCACATCATCTGTAGTGACTGACTACATGTCAGTCACTACAGATGTCAGTGTGATCAACGTGGAACTAGCAGCAACTCCAACGACACCACAGCAGTGGTTTGTTCAAATGTAAACATGGATATGAAAGGTGTGTTACTTTTTAAATTTTTTTTACTTTTATCATTTTTGGTAGAATAAACAGCAAATAGTCTATTTCACTTTTTAGAAGAAAGATCAGAGCTGCAACTGAAACACAGTGTGTGCAAGTGAAAACTGTGGAAGAAATGAAGAATCACCCTAAAACCACTGTATACAAAATTATAATGGAAGCACGGACCATGTTGTAAAAATAGTCTAAAACAAAGATATTCAGTTTACTTACATTCATGACGAAGACAAGCAACAACTTGATTAAATTTCTATTAATATAGTAAACAGTTTAGCTTTTGTCAAAAAAACAAACTGTATAGGGTTAATGAGATGGAGAAGAACACAGGAAAGCCTTTGACAAGGTGACCCCGGGAGGATCATATGCAAACTGGGAAATCAAGCATTTGCCTTTTGTTTGTCAAGCTCAAACATTGCTTGTCATTTGAAACATGCAAGTAGTCTCACATTAGCCACTTAGCAGGGCCGCTCCTGCTAAGTTTGCTGCTAAGCTACGTTTTCCTTTCCGTTCTCCATTGTCCTCAGACTCACTTCATGCACTTCATGTGCTTGTAAAGCTAATTTAATGTTTTGTTTTGGCTCTCTATAACATAATACAGTGTCAACAATGTTCATAGTCTATACTGGACTCTGATGCCCCACAAAAAATATATTTTTAACTAATATAATGGCAAATAGTTGACTAATAACTGAAACAAGAAGCAAGCAGTAGTCGACCAGGAAAATCTTTGGTTGGTTCGAAAGTGCAGAGAGTTAGTGAGACACACGCACAGGGAAGGGATGAGAAGAGAAATAGAGAAATAAGATATAGTAAAAATGTAATTTCACATGTAGTGTTTTAACAAGAGGAAAGTAGACAGCAAAAACTGGGTTTTTAATCAACAGCTGACAGACTCTACACAGGCAGTTCAACTCTGATGAAGGCCACAAGATTAAACAAATCTAACAATAAAGTTGTTGTATACAAGCAAGTGTTGGAGTTTTAACCCCCACGGGTAGTTGAAAACCAGTATGTCGAATATGTTCAGAGACCATGGCATTATTAAAAGCAGCAATGTGAAGCCCCAACAAGAGACAAAGCCCACATCTTTTGAGGAAATATAGCCACTCAAATCCAAACACAGAAAATAAATGATCCAATGTCCCAATATGATCTATAGAGCAATCCTAGTGCATTCATTCACTGCCCAACAACGTGCTAACAAATGTTCCTTTAAAATTGCCTGGATTTTTGGGTCAACATAAAAAAGAATTGACTAATGGAGGGGCTGTCAAGCAGTGCATGAGCACAGTAGCTGAAACCTTAATTGAAGAAAAAAGTCAGAAGAGTTTTTTAAAGGGAAAAAAAAAGGAGACAAGGGAGATAAGAAATAAAGCAAATACCTATGTCATCATCATCGGCCACAAAGTAAACTGACTATAATAAGAGGCAACTCATAAGGCATAAGTGGTTTCAATAAGCACAGATGGAGCTCCTGCCATGGGAGGGAAAGAGAAAGGAGCAGTGGAAAGAATGAAAGTGTACAATCCTGCACTCAACTCCTACCATTGCATAATTCATCAATCAGTTCTGTGCTCTGCTCACTTGGATGAGTATGCTGAGGTGATGAACACAATGTGAGAACGATTAACTTTCTCAGGGCATCTTCTCCTCATCAGCATTGCATGCTCAGGGAATTTCTCTGACAAGTTGATACAAATGCTGATGACCTTCTGCTGCTCAACAGTGCAAGTTGACTCAGCAAAGGCAGGGTGTTCAGTCCATCCAGTGGGATTTGGCAGCTTTCTTGCCACAGCTGAAGAGCCAGAAGGCAACACCACGGAGATAAGACAGATATTGTGACTTTCTTGGTTGATACCACTTCATGCCCGAATGAGCTGAATTTAAAGCTATGGGGCAAGGGCAATGCAGTTTGTGGCTTGATGGCAGCTGTCCACTCCTTCCAGACTATCATCAGAGCGCTGATAGCTCATGCTTTGTCAATTTTAAGACATTATTTGTCTTGTTTTCCCATTAATATAACTTATTATCATTACACGCAGTATGAAGTTAATAGTAATATTAATTTTCCCCACCACTGACCATCTAACTGGCACTGACACGCTGCCTGTCGTCCAGGGCTCCTACTCTGATTAAACACGGCGAAAGAGATCGACATACAGAGCACGTTAAGTTAGATCGGTTTCTTAGCTATTGCTTTACATGGTTTTAAATAAAACTTTTGGACAGCTGGAGAGAAAGAGAGAACAGTTGTTTCTTTGCACTATCCCACAGGGTATCTGTGAAAGAGGTAGAGAAAGTGGCGAGCAAAAGAGGACACGCTCTCACAATTCTGAAATTATTATGGTGCATTATTTCTCTAGTACCAAAGTTACCAAACATGTCATTGGTTGTGAAGACAGCAAAGGGCAGGATAATAACTCTACAAGCATTCTAGGCTAAAGACTTCATCTTCCCATCAAAACACTACCTTTCCTTTGGTACTATTTATTTCTCAATGCTAAACTACTACATTCGTATGCTCAAGCGCATGTGCAGCACGGCTTCTTTAAACTAGCAGCATGCTGATCCCAGACTATTGCAATAGATTTTAAAAAGATACCTACTGAAACATTTATTGCAACATTTGCTGAAACAAAGTAAAGTTTAAATTCCAATGCAGTGAGCTCTCAGGGTCACCATAGAAACTTTTTTTCTAAAATGAAGCACCTAATTTTAAAATGTACATTTTTCAAAGGTTTTCTCGGGCATTCATTTTTAAATGCAGCACTTGTTTTACTTTAAATGGAAACTGAACCTTTATTTATTTTAAATAAAGAGTATGTATTTATAATCCCACCATTTTTTGATTTGACAGCTGGTCACTGACTACATACAGACGTTGATTCAACTACTGGACTATTTCAGTACATATGGCGCTGAATCATAACAGAGGTTACCTTATTGGGACGTTCTGGACCACTGCTTTAGTAAATTTTCTCTAACTGAACCTCTTTGAATTTTAATTGAATATCAAGCACCTCTGGACTGAGAAGATTACTTTGACTGAGGTGACTGATGGAGACTGCTGTCTCCTGTTATTCACCAATAACAGAAACCTTCACTTTATAACACATGGTTACCAAAGTTGGTTCAAAATATCCTGTTACTAATCCATTTCTGCTTATAACTCAATTCAATATTGTGAAACGTTTAAAATAACAGTCAATTAAACATTGAGGCATCATGTTCATGAGACAACTGTGTGAAAGCTGGTTTGCTTCTCGGCTGACATGATTACTTCCCTGACTATGTGCTGTGTGGCCTGTATATGTGGAAAGAGTGGAGTCATGAGAAGAGAAAATGTCAGCTATGAATTGTGTGATGAAATGAATTAAAAGTGAATGTCTCCAATTGATAGCATCCAGAACTGAGAACTAACATGACAGATGTATAGCTAACATGAAATTGACTTCCCTGCCTGACAGTATGGGAAAAGGCACCACAATTATCATAAAATGTGCTGTTGCCATCTAATGGACAACTGTTCCTGCACAGTTAAATTGATCAAAGTGAAAATGTCAATGCGATTTTTACACTGATAATTGTCACAAAGAACTGTAGATTCATTGTGAAGTTGCCAGCTTGTGGCAAGTAATCTCAAAAAGAGGCTGGGAGCATAGAGCACGTACAAGCTAACAATGCACTAAGACCCCAGATTAACCCAAGGATCAAGATAATTAGTGCATGGTGCAACATTCTTATTTGAGGAAATTAAAGCTATTTTCACCTCTGTGAGATTAATTAGTGTGACATTAAAGGGATGCTACTCAGCTTTCCATACAAGAACACTGGAAAGTGCTGAGCGGCACCACTAATACTCTGCATGAGTCTGAGTCAACAGCCCACCAAGGATAGACTATTCATTTGAAGAAGTCCCAAAGGTCTGCGCCAAAACACAAATTAAGACGCCTCCACATAAGTAAAACAATGTTGTTTCAGCAGCCTTGGCTGTACAGTAAAGACATGCCTTTGTTCAGCTGAAGGAGAAAAAGGTTTGGGTTCTTTTATGCAAAATTAAAAAATAATCATCAAAAGACTCAGTCAGAGTTTAATTGATTTGCCTCCTTGTTCTGTTTTCCACAATTCACATCTAGGCTGACAGAGCAATTATTAAAGGAACACATTTTGTGGATTGCTACCATCCTGAAACTCTGCTTCCTGAAGCTCATCACCAACACAATAAAACTCACATCATGTATTCAACAACCAGCAGTCTTCCAGTAAAAACACACACTGACAACTTACATCTTTTCGCTACATAAGATCTCTGTAATGCAGCCTTAAAATAAAGATAAATAACTAAGGTTTTTCTCTCTACTTGCTTCACAGCATGAAGCTAGCTTTGTTAAGGCTCTCAGACATGTTGAATGACGATCTTGTTGTCACCATAGTCCTCACTTGGATTGAGAGTAATGAGTCAGGTCTGGCCTCCTTCCATCTGTGACTTATAAAATGGTCATTAGTGGATGCCTGCAAACCTGCAGGATCCCATTGTCCAAAGAGGACCCACATGGGTCAACCCTTCCTCTTCTGTACTGGGTATACCAACACAAGGATTTGAGGATCATTATCCCTAGCTGTCAAACTGAGAAGTGATGGGAGAAAGGGCGGAACAACCTTCTGTCATTAAACAGAAGAGAGCAGAGGAAGTGTGAAAAGCCAATGCTACAGCAGGGATGCGGAAACTGACTTAGGACTTAATGGTGTTGAGGTAAAAGAGGGCAGAAGACCCAGGAGTGGTCCAGGTAAAACAACATTTTCTATCACTCCAGAAATATAAATAAATAATACCATTACAAAAAAAAATGTAACAGTGGCTCCATTCAGTTGTTGGCATTCTGAGAAATGACCTATTTAGATAAGCCAGAGGCTAGTGCTAAAACTATCATCAAGAAATTACCATAAACCAAGACATCTGATTTAAGAGGCACATTTGAGCATATTTTGTGATTTGCCTCTTTCACCTGCAAAGTAGAGTCACATTTTACTGCTCTGATTATGCAGATCAGGTTCTCTGATCAAGTATAAATACTCAGTCACATTTGTCAAAGGGAAGGAAAAAAGACTGGACTGGTCACAAAATAAATTTGAACTGTTTACTGACTTTTATGTAATCAGTAAGGAACAGGCATCGGTACTAGGAGGTAAATAAATGAAACCCTTTGAATAGAATCAATTAGATCTCTACTCACAATTCTCACAATCTCAATGCAGACATTTGCCTTCATGTCAGAGAGGAGGAGCAGACACTGCCTGCTTGGGTAGGATCTCTAAGGAGGATGGGTCAATCATCGTGCCACATTTTTGGAGTGAGGTTGAGTACAACACACACTGTCCAGGTGATGCCTTTCTTTAAAAATAGACAAAAATGTCTTATCCACAACTCTGGCACAAAGAAATTAAATACATACTGTGCTAACTTGTTTCTGGTCATATTGTACAGCAGGGAGAAGAAATAATTTAGGAAATGAAGAATTGAGGAAATGGCATGGGAGCAAAAAGAAAAAAGAAAAAAAATAAGATTAAAGCTTGAGTCTTAAATGTCTCACTATTCATTTGCAAGCAAAGCCAACAGAAAATCCTTAAGGAATAGAGTCACATGTCTTAATTGTGTTAGTGTACTATAATACAATTCTGCATGTGCCTGTAGTACTAATAAATTCAGCTATAGCTGCAGTACACATGACTACATGGACACAGGTAACCATTCTGCTTTTGAAGACAAAGATATCTTTGCGTGATCCTTTTTGTTCAAAGGAGAAACAAACACGCAAGAGCATATGTAAACACTGCACAACCACACACACCCCAAGATAAAAGAAATGCGACAATCAACATAATCACACAGAAATGAGTCTGGATTTCATTTCATCCAGAAAGGCGATTAGGGGGGTAAAAAAACGCATTTCCACAGATTAAGTATGATTTCCATTTATATGTAATGCTTCATTGAAGCACCCCCACCCCATATTGTGGCTAATGGGGGAAAGCTAATCTTGATAATGAGAATCAGAGCACGCACTCTCACAACTTGGGAAATGGAAACGCAGGCTTTAAATTCTTCGAGTTCTTCGATTTCTAACAGTAATACTTGCATGTGAGAAGTTGGCTTCCAGGGGGTGAAATAAATAAAATAAAATAAAAAGCCCTCTAGTGTTGTATACCCATGTTTTATACCTACTGTAAAAGCACTTTATCATGAGTATACAATTGCTAGGACATAAGCAATTTTCTGCAATGCATTATCTATGAATGTCTGGCTCACTTACCAGCCTCTGAGCTTATATGCCTCAGGGATGTCTGGGTTGATCATCAGGGTGCTGCTGAAGGATGCAGAGAGGGACCGGCCTCCAAAGTCTGAAAGCTTTGCCCCCTTAATGGCTACAATGGGCTGTGCAGACCCATCAAACTTTTCTGCCTAATAAATAAATTAAAAAAAATAAACAAATAAATTAAAAAAAAAAAAAGAAAAAGTGGAAAGAGAGCAGACACATTAAAGCTTTGTTATTACTTCTATTTGTCTGGATTAATGTCTTCTGTTTCATGCTGATAATTAGCAGGTATAAAGTTAAGCATAGCATATGCTAATTAGTACTTAACACATTTCAACAGCTAAGGCTGATGGAAATGTCTAGTTTTTTCTTCAGAGGAGGCGCAGAGTAAGAAGAAATAACTAAACATCTGGTTGGTTAATCTATGGGTATGCAGCAAAATGGATGGCTTTTTAGTGAACTCAACTGAAAACATTATCAACGTTTGTTCCTTCCTACAGCGCATCCCTGCATCTAAGATGCAAGACTCTTATCACCTGCAAAGCGGCTCAAACATGCAAACATAGGCGTGCATACAACACGCATACAAATGCACTTCAGATGTTTGGATAAGTCAAGTGTAACATTACAATACAGCTCAGAAGTGATCAGAGCTTTTCTTTGTTTCTTTGTGTGTAGCACAACGTTAGGAAACATCCATGACACATGAGGCTCTGCTAAGAAGCTTCTTTTTTCAGCCTACAACCCGATCTGCCAGTATTTCCCCATCCATCTGAATTTGCCCATATAATGAACCAAAGTTACTTCTCATTATGGAAAAGATGTCTAACATTGTGATTTGGGCTGTTACTTCTATGCTATGTGCACTGATTCACTCAACCCTTCCTTTCCACTCAGTGCCACATATTAAGGAGGCAAAATCTGCCAAATATCTTGCCAAGAGCAAAAGATTAACACATGATGTTGATACAGTGATATAAAAAGCAGCGCTGTGAATGATGCACAGTGAAGATTGAACACTAGATGTGTTCAACAATTAATTAATTCAGCTTGTGTGAAATTGCACTGAAAGACCTTGAAATGTATCATGTGGAACTGTTTAAAGATTTATTTTATATAAGATGTATAAAAAACAGGATGTATAATGTTTAAATGTTTCCAAATAACCTTTTATTTTTATGAGGGGATGCTCACCTTCTCACACTTTGAAAACTCCTGATCTAATAGATATTAAAGAACTAGTGTCTAGGATTTAGTGGCATCTTGTGGTGAGGTTGCAGATTGCGACAAAGTGAACGCCTCCCTCACAGTTCTCTTTCAAAGTGTGCCTGAGAAGCTACTGTGGCCTTGAGGTAATGTAAAAATGCAAAAGGCCTCTCTCAAGCCAGTATCTGTCTGTATCTGTTTGGCTATTTTGGGCTTCTGTAGAAAAAGGGCAGTGCAACATTGCAGGCTCCACAGACGAGGAGCAGCTCCCCATGTAGAAAGGAAAGGCCCATTCTAAGGTCACAAAAACACAAATTCTCATACACTAATGAAAACGTAACAATGAATATTATATTAATCTTCTGCCAATGGAGCCAGCTAAATGCTACACACTGGTCGTTATAATATATATATATATATATATATATATAATAATCCAAACCAAACTGGTGACCAAACTATCCCCATGTTTAAAAAATTAATAAATAAATCTTTTATTAATTCAGTTCCAACATTTAGTCAAATATTTTGTTTTTGTTTTTCAGTTTCATAGTTTTTCAGTGCCATCCACCATAATAACCCGAGGACACCAACTGGTAGAAGTGGGAGGGGGCAACGATAGAGTCTTCAGGGACAAGGAAAATCTCCAACACTTGTTGTTTGGCATTGCCATTGTTCTTTGTAAAATATATATCATGTGTACCTCAGCATGTCCCTCTGGAAAAGGGGTATCTGTCAAACAAACAAACAGGGAACACTGTGCTTCTTGTCAGGAGGAAAGAAATGGTGGCAAACCCAGCACAGTCCCTCTGAGCCACGGGCAAAAACCAACTGCAGGAGCACAGTAACTTCATCACCCCATGACAAGGAATTTAGTCAACGATTTCTGCCTCCATAAAACACTGCACACATTGTTAGCCTTCTTTGGATCTGGAACTATTGATGCAGCCCCATTACGCGTTTTCCTCCCCATCTAATGTCTGTACTCACTTCTTCTCCCCACAGTGTGACAGTCACCACTTTCCCAGACATGTCCATCAGGTCGAGCGTCCTCTTCGACACTTCCCTGTTGGACTTAGTTGTGAGGCGGGTCAGCTCTTCCACGCTCTTGCACACTCCAATCACATCTGTAATGAAAATCAAAATGGTGTTGCACATTAGCTGATACATTGCACAGTTGTGACACCAACATTGTGTCACATCCTGTATTTGATATTGTTAAAAAAAAAAATCTTAACCTCATGTGATTTAATTTTCCTGGCAAACTGATTGTTCCCACATATACATATCATAAATATTGATTGTGGTGTTTACACCCAAAGGTCACCATAGGTCCCAGCACAAATTGGCTCTTCGGAAATAAGTAATTCATTCATACAGGTCACTGGGCTGTATACCCAGCACTTACATCCATAATGTAGGAGAGAATCCATGAAAGACTAATTATTCCCACAAACGCACTTAATCATGCTCACATTGTTGATTAATGCAATCAAGCACAATAGATGCGGACAGAGTGGGGTCCCCAACATCGCTCATGACCTAAAAAAAAGGGTCTTCAATGTATTCAACCACGATGAAAAAAAAAACAACTTAAAGTGTGTTGGTGACTGGAATGCATGGGAGAAATTACTCAAACAGCAGTACAAGCTGCAGTCTTCATTAAAAGAAATACAACAGGCTCCTTATTATTACTTCAATTAACCTGTGACAGTAGGTTCTCATTTTCTCATCGGCTCTGCCATAGGGCCCAAAGTCAATCTGCACTACAGGCTATTACTGTCATCAGTATTATTAATACCACTTTTATCTCTCTGCTTCTATACTGTAATTACTTCAACCTCCCAGCATATCCAGCTCTACTTCCTGCTACAAACTCTATCCTCTGCTCATGATAGCTTATTATTGGGTGCTTGGGTACACCTCATTAAGAGTTGGGCTCTGACATATTGGTCTGTTGGTTTCAGCTTGTAGCCTGATGCATGGCACATTTACTGATGGGAAATGACGCAATTGCTCCCCTATGCACTGTGTAACACAAATCTGCGCTCTGTACATTTGTTTAGGGCACAGAATACATAAGATCACATCAAAACTAATGTCTCATAAAATGGGTTGGCAAAACATTGCCACCATTCAAACAGAACAAACAGCTCATGTTAAAACAGATCATCCAACTAAAACATTGCAGAATAGGAACAAACTAAGCCTCAAGCTCTTTCCTGAAAGGGTTTGCACGATCTGATTCTGAGTAATAAACATGCGACATGCTGCCGTACCATTTGGTGGGTTTCTCAACAGCAAAACTCGAATTCTCAAATACTGGAAATTAGGCTCGCATATCCGTTGGAAAAACAATACCAACTCACTACTTAGTCTTTAATTTCAAAGTACTCCATTAAAAGGGACAAGTATCACATTTCAGTGCTAACCTACTGCTCATACAATATTTGATACTGCAAGATAAGCCTTTGTTTGGGAGGTGGAGCACATTTGGGTCCAATGAAAAATGTGAATTAAGGGCCATTAAAAATAGAGAGATAAGAATGAACACATCCAATGTGTTACTACTCCACCATATATTTAAACTTGTTAGGACTGTAGTAGGCCAGCTTTATTTAACATCTGACTGGCTGTTTTTAAATGGAGAATTTAAAATTGTGTTTCACTCATTCATTCCACCCACTAAACATCTACTAACACCTGTAATAATCAACACCCAACAAGTGTGCTGAGAGATGTGCAACCTCTAAAAACAAAACTTCAAGTGTCAGGATACTAATTCTTTAATAAATACACCAGGCTTGAGCTCGACTGCAGATTTTTTGCTGAATAAATTTCAGGGTCTAATATTTGACAGCATCTCATGTCTCTGCATATGCAGTCTGGGTTGAAGGCTGTTTAGTAGTTGAATTTCAAACTAGTGGCAGTGTGGAAAGGTAAGAAAAAAAAAAAAACCTACAGCTGTCTGTGTTACTTAATGACACAGGTTTGACTCAGAGATGCCTGTGGAGATTATTACTTGTGCTCTTACCAACGATAGCATCTTTGTCTCTGTTCTCCAGGTCACCAATAGAAATAAAGTCACACTGCACCATGGGAACATCACAGCTGTCCTCACAGGGGATGACTGTGGACTCTCCGTTGAATGTCATCTCATAGTCATTCTTCACCGATGTGTACTGCTTGTTGGCGATCTTCAGCGAGCATTTGGAGATGTAGTAGACCTGGCCCATACAGATGGGTGAACCACATGTTAATCAGAGATCTGGGGGAGCATTTCACCTGACTGAATGGTGCAAACAAGATACGACTTCAGACAGTTAGGGGGGGATCAACAAAGGCTGGCAGATGATCATAAGCCGCTTATTGTATGGGTACAGTGCAGCCAGATGACTCATTCATAGTCTCTGAGGTTTTAACTCACAAAGTACTGGCAGCTGTTGACAGAACAGTCTGCGGGCAAATCCTTTAACAGCACAGTGAAAGAAAGTTCCGGGAGATAATTAGGACACCATAAATCATTATCTGGAGGAACATCTCACCTTGCCAACCTCAACTAGGCTGTAGAACTTGTCCACTTCTTGGTTGAAACCAGTTGCTCGTATCTCTCCCTGTCATTAAATAAAATCTTTTGGTTAATATCAAAACTGAGCCAAGATCTCATAGTTTATTTGAACAACATGAAATAAACAACAGGAAGACAAAAACACTCACACTCTCATCCACAATCTCCATTGAGAAGAGTTTGCCATCACCACGAGAGTTGCTCCATGTACGGATGGTGCTCTTGTTGGTGACACGAGCACGGATGGTCCACCTATCGTGAGATAAGGCTGAAGTTATTCATGTCAGTGAATGGACCCAGATATTAGACCCAGACAAATGCATTCATTTATTCATTCACTTATTTATCATAAACTCAGCCTTTTAACAAGCTGCCTCCATGTGGCAACTTGTATGAATGGGAACATGTAAGGACAATACTAAACCTGTGCCACCTCTACAATAGGCTTCTCGGGGACATTTGGATTATTCAGGATGAAATCAAAATGAAAAAAAAAAAACACAGGTGTAGCCAAGGACATTAACAATGGCTGTTACATTTAGGTAGCCAGTAAGTCAGCACAATGTAGTTGCACAGTAGCAGCATTATTCAATAGGACATAGTCATTAGTATGTGTGTACCTGTGTTTGGCAAATCAATATGTCAACTGTGGGGCTGTGCATGGTGGATATCTAGCTCGGTAGTCTGCACACTGTGTCGGCACTGACCTCAATAACATTTCACATTTCTGTTAATGATTGGGCAAAATATTCACCAAAAAGATAGTACCAGCTGATATTATAGGATGATTTAACACAGCAAAATCCAATACCACACAACAAACTGAAGCTTGTCACAGGGGTTGCATCTCTGGTAGGGCTATTGTACAGAATTGCATTCAATTATTTAGGTGTTCGTGTTGCTGTGTCGTCGTCCTGTTATCTTCAGTGTCTAGCTTCAGCATGCAACACTTCATGTGGTCTTGCTGGTGCTTAGCAGGTTGTTGTTACATTTTTCAATTTTATAAAAAATGTATGCAATCATGTGTTGTTACTGTTCCAAAGAAGGCAAATATGCAATGTTTTGAGATGACATTACATTTTCCAATGACTGAGAAACACACTCACTTGGACTGGTAGGGGTTGAGGCTGGCAATGGGCACAACTTTGGAGCAGCCCCCTGGAGTACTGGGCATAGCAATAGCCTTCTTCCCAAAATCTCTATTGAAACCTCTGTTCACTGTTGGAGGAATGAAGAGAGAAATAAATGATCCATGAAGAGCAGTGATGGAGAGGAGTCAAGAGACAGGCACATACATTATTCATCAGAGACGAATTACAAAAATCCAATTTCTTTGGATTGCAACTGTGATCACTGTAATTATCTCACTTCATGAGGGAAGTTTCAAAGAAAAACCTAATGACTTAAAGTAAATTTATCACCGTTGAGTCGAGCAAGGGGAAAGACTCGAACAGGAAACAAAAATCTTGTCAAACCAAGTTGCTGGAGATGTGTGATCCAGCATTTTGGTGAGAAAAATGATTCACATTTCACAGAATCAGGGCAGAGTGTGAAATGCTATAACAAACTGGAGCTGCTCTTCCCCCGGAGAGCGGTGCAGCCTGACTTTGAGATTTTCCGTTTGAACAAACGCTGCACATTTGATTTGTGTGCGTCTCACGCGGAGGATTAGAGTTCAAAGTGTCCACTTAAGTCCTCCCACTTTGCCAACCACTGCACTTCTGGTAATTAAGCCCCCAGATCAAGCGGCACACACAGAGAAATGAACAATGACTGTGCTGATGAGGAGGGTGCTTGCCACAACCTCAATTCCCACACGGCAGATTAGAGGGATGAATACCTGCTATGACAGACACTAGAAGACAGCAAAACCCTTCTGACAGTTGGATAGCACATCTCTCCTGGTCCAAGTTATATGCTATGCAGTGATCCACTGCTTATCTCTGACATGAACAACTGCCAGTGTTTCAAAAATGAATCTGTTTGCAATATAAACTCTCCTAGTCGCTGGTGCTGCTATGTATTTGCTTGTTTGTGTATTGTGCTGTCCATCTAAAAAAAGGGAAAATAAAGGTAACTGATCAACATGTACAGGCAGAGACAGCTCCCAATCAACACAGGCTCATAGTTGTTAAAGTTTATGACAGCAAGCATTCAGATGAATGCTTGAAGAACTATGAGAGTCAGTAACACTGAGGGGGGGAAAAAAAAAAAAAACTTTTCAGAAAGATAAAAATGAAAATGTTTCGACGGTGCCATCAACATTACTTGTGTCCTGTAAATTTCAGGATCACCAAAATGATAGAAAGCAGTAGAGAAATGCTGCCACCTGGTGGGATTTATATGAACTTTTTCTGCACATTATTCTTCCACAAAATTGTGAATTGTGAAAATGTTCTCCCATTTTAAATTATATTCAAGAGTTAAAATAAAAACTTGCACCCACCCTCATTTCTATTCTGTGGCTGCAGTGGGGGACGGTTGTCAGGGTTCGGAGCTGACTGTGGAGCTTTAGCGTGACCTACAACAAAGATTTGACATTAGCATTGACCTGCAGTGACACCACAACCCAATGTCTATGATTGATGCATATCTATATATCAATAAGACCTCAAACATTCAATGGGCACAACGTCAAGATTAGCATTAATTATTCTGCAAGAACAAAATATTATTTTAAAATGTGCTTTGAAGCCTTACCCTCAGTGTAAGGAGTAGGGTCACCTATTTTCCCAGCAACATCCTCAGCAGGCTTGATGACATCAATTTCCAAAATGATAACCACTCGTCTGTAATGAGTCATATCCATTAACAACAGCTTGTCCCTTGTGCTTAGCTGTCCAGAATGCTTTTCAAGTTGACAGTAAATCTAATGTATTAGCACAATCTCTTAACACAACTTGTCTATACATAGGGGGAAAAAAAAAAAATGTCAGCCACATACCGTCCATCCTTCAGTATGTTGGTCACATGTCTCTTCAGAATACAGACACAGTTGGGGGCCAGTCTGTTATCCTCTGCCATGCAGTTCAGCTGAGTAGAGAGCATAAAGGCTGCAAATGCAGGGAGATGGGGGGGGTGGGGGTGGAAATGTCTTTAATCCCATCATGAAAAAAGGTGCAGAAAAATTGATTTACTGTTTGATGGCAAATAGTTAAACAATTAAAACATTATCAGTCCCAACAATTTCATTAAATGTTTAGATTAGTGTCCAAACTAATCTGTATTTATGTAATAGTTTTGCATGTAAAGATTAAAACGTACCATTTTGAAACTTTTATTCATCCCAAAAATAATAGGGGAAAAACAACAACAACAACAAAAAACTTACAGGAGAGAGTGTGCCGTCCATCACTCATCATCACCCGAAAGCGAGCTGGACCATTTCCACCATCAATCTTGCGAATGTTCTGAAAGGTGATATATATATATATATATATATATATATATAT